>JAOSBO010195562.1:0-19432 GCA_027563915.1 Erythroxylum rotundifolium | reverse complement strand
GATGAAGGAAGAGAGGAATTTTAACACCAATCAATTCAATGCACTAGCCACGCTCATCTAGCAGGATTCCTCTAAAACAACTGGTAGGTTCAATTCTTTAGAGAAGAGAATGGAGAAATGGGAGACAAAGGCGGAAACATCAATTCTTATGCGACCCAATTTTCCAACAATTTGAGCTAGAACCAAGCAAAAAGCAACGGAACAATTCCTTCTAACACTATGATGAATCCAAAAGGTCTGAATGCAATGGCCTTATGAAGTGGGAAACAAGTGCGATTTACTGATCTAGAAGAAGAAGCATGTAATGAGGAAATTGAGAGTAAAGAAAGGCCTCTACCATAGGAGAAAATCATGAAGTCTGAAAGTTTCAAGTAAGAGTCCTTATTGAACGAAAAGAAATCTGCGTCAAAGAATAAAGAAGCTACTTCAGAGAGTTCCAAGGACAAAGCTGAGCATAGGGAAGCAAGCAAGCATGAAGCTAAAGGTAAGGAGGTAAATCTTCAAGACCTTCCTTTTTCAAATTCATATTTAATGAGTAAGCGTATGACTGAGCGTAAGCATGAAAAAGATATACTTGATTTTTTTGGAAAAGTAGAAGTCAATGTTCCCTTGCTTGATTTAGTGAAAAGAGTTATGGCCTATGCTAAGTATCTTAAGGATTTGTGCACCATCAATAGGAAGTTTAGGCCCAATGAGAGAGTCCAAGTGAGTTCAAATGTGTCAGCCCTGTTTAAACCCCAAATTCCTATGAAGTGTCAAGACCTCGGATCTTTAACCATTCCTTGCACAATAGGTAAGGTTACCATAGGAAGAGCCTTGTTAGATCTGGGGGTAGCAATTAATGTGATGCCTAAGTCTGTCTATCAATCACTAGGAGTTAAGAGTTTACAACCTATATCTGTTGTGTTACAATTGGCTGATAGATCATTTAGGCATCTAGTGGGAATTATTGAAGACATTTTGGTCCAGGTAAAAGGTTTTGTTTTTCCAGCTGATTTTTATATGCTTGATATGTCTTCTGAATTTGTGCAAGACACTTCTTTAATTCTAGGGCGACCATTCTTAAGGACTGCCAGCACCATGATCAGCATGAAGGAAGGTAAGATCACCATAGAGGTGGGCAGACAACAGGTTAGCTTTAATATGTATGAAGCTATGAAACACCCCCATGAGGACTATTCGCTTTTAGGAGTGAACATGTTAGATGTTATGGTTGATGATGCATGCATTGAATTTGATCGGGCGATGTATCAATTAACTGATGATTCCTCGGAGGAAGTGTTTTCTACTAATGTTTCAGGTGAACTAAGGAGTGAGGATGATAGCACGGAATTGGAAAGTGGCCGAGTTACGTTGCCATAGAATGGCTATGAGCAAATGTCCCACCGGAGCTAAAGGGCCCACCTTAAACACCAGGTTGTTTCTCTTCTTTCATTTACAATGTAGTTCTGCATGTTGATTAAAAATGAGATGATATTGTTTTGTGTGAGTATGTTGGCTAAGTGTGGGGGAGGAACTTAATCAATAGGTTTAGTTTTTAGTAGGATTTAGGTCTAGATGTTTCGTTTCAATAATTCATCCTTTCTTTTGAATCATACATTTTAGAGAATGCATGTCACATCTTTCATGATTAAGAAAATTGGTGTAGATAGTGGGTTGAATATTATATTGAAATGGTTAAGGACTTGTAAATGAGTACCCCTTAGAAATTTTCATGTCTTTTCTCTGTTTACGCTTCGAGAAATCTATGCTGCTGAATGGTACTTTCGCCACAACATGAATTGATTATTCGCCGCGGTGAGCCTATCAGTCGCTACGGCATCATGCCTCCAAACACCTTCTCCGTGACACGAATCACTTTTTCGCCACAGCATGACTTAATTCCTTTATTGAGGTGTGATTTAATTATTTTGCCGCAGCGAATACCTTCGCTGCGATGAAGAACCTTCTGTGTGAAAATTTCCTTGAGAAATTCAGCTTTTACCCTTCATGTTCTTCTGGTTTTTCATATGCCCTTTGTCTTTTTCGTCATTTCATTAGTCCCTCCTTTTAAACCTACTGATTCCTCCTTTTCCTCTCATTTTCATCTCTTACATTCCAACTACGCCATGGCGTGCTCGAGCTACCAAGTGGTTGCTACTCGTTGTGTCACTTATCCTTCTACCAATCCTTGTGCGTTGTTTGTGCTTGTTTCCTTGTCGCTCCTCTTTGTAAGTGTTCTCTTTTTCATTTCGTTTCCTTCTTTTACATTTCTATCGACTAGGGTTCGTTCGTTGCAGCAAAAAAAATTGCTTGCTTCGTCGCGACGCGGAAGACTGGCATTCTTCATCGTAGCGACAAACCTGTTTGGCCGTGGCGTGAGACACAGTTTTTGCCACGGTGACAGACCCAATTCGCTGCAGCGAAGTTCCAGAATTTGATGTTTCAGTGAATTTGTTTAACCTTTATGTTTATTTTTCTTGTTTTCTACAGGAAAATGCCTCGAACCAAGAATGCGTCCCACCAATCTCCTACCTCCTCATCCGACTTCTCCCTTTCCTCTTCCTCCACCCATTCCTCCCATCCATCCCACTCCTCAGCTCCTTCTGCTTAGCTAGCTGATCCTGAATATACTGCCTTCGCTGGGCAGATCGATGTTAGATCGATCCTTAAGGAGCATCCCTTTCCTTTGTCCATACTTAATAATCCTTTTGTTCGTCAAATCGTTATTTTGTATCTCCAAGGATTAATTCGCCCCAGGGATAAAGGAAATGACAAATTTATCCGTCATTTCTACACCTATGCCCGTCTTCATGAAACCATGGCAATTAATTTCCGAAATGTCTTTGTCCCTTCCCCTTTCAACACCGCTACTATCTGCGAGCATTACGATCTGCCCCCCTTCCTTCGCTGCACCTACGAGCAGCTTATCCACTACTACCCCTGGGATGATGCCCTGCGTGCCCTCTGTCCTGAGGGTGTCGCTTGGCATCAACCTCAACTCTCTCAACGCTATCTTAAGCGTTCTGACCTCCTCCCTGAGGCCTGTCCTTGGCTCCACCTCATTTGCAACAACATCCTTCCTACCTCACATCTGGCATACATCACTAAACAACAAGCCCTTTATGTATATCTACTTATGACCAGTCGCCTGGTCGATATAGCCTCAACCATTGTCTCTGCCCTTCGTGATTCCATTACCAGAGCATATCTCAACCATTCCATCATCTTTCCTCACCTTATTACCGACATATTCCGGGCCCATAACATCCCGAAATATAATAATGATAGCTATTTTGACCCAGCACTTTTATATAGGTATGTGTGCCTACGACAACCCCGTTTATAGCCTCCTCCACCACCACCCCCACCCCCTCCCAAGCCCACCTCCATCACAGATGTTGCTGCTTTCCATTCCGATGCCTTGCCTCGTGAGGAAACTCTGCCTCCTCCTGCACCTGCTGATCCGATTACTTTACAGGAACAGCAACCCTACTCCAGGTGGTAGCCAGACAGGAGCAGGATCGATAATATCACCGGTGGATGGATGCTTTGATTTCCGCACACCTACATTTTTCACTTCATTCCGAGAAAGATGACCCACTTGATGGAGCCGACACATCAGGGGTAGATCCTTCGAACACTGCGGATGATTCCACACGCGATTAGTTTAGCGAGATTAGTTCGAGTGCATTTTTTTTGTATTTTATTTTTGTTGTTATTTTTGTTCTAGTTCTTTAGGGGATAATCAGATCCTTTTGTATGGTCCAACTTTTTGCAACCCATTAATATATAACTTTCTTTTTCTCCTTCCCTTTTATTCTTATGACACTTTTAAATTTTATCACTTGTTTTTTTTCATTGAGGACAATGTGTTGTTTCAGAGTGGGGGAGCTTTTTCTCATCTTATATCTCCTGTTTGTGCTCCATTTTGGCCATTTATATGTTTGTGTATGCATACTTGTACATTTGGTGAATGTGAAATTAAGTTGCCGCTATTTTTTGCCGTGGCGTACTGTGCCTTCGCCGGGGCCATGAACTCATTTCTTTGCCACGACAGTGAATGCTTGATACATTTGCCGCGGCGAGCTCATTCTTCTCCGCGACATCACACTATTATCAGACCAATTTATGTTAAGAAATTTGCCTCAATTTAAAATTCTCCTTCATTTGACTCTTGTCACTTTTGCTTGTCAAAGAATTTATAAGTTTTAAAGTGATTCTTGAGTTTTTGAAAATACTTACCATTCTTTAAATGATAGTCAGATTTGACAAATTTTATTTTTGATGTTTTTTACACAAAGAAAATGAAGACATGCTAATAAAGTAGCACTCTATGTTTTTAAGACTTGAGATTGTTCATGGAGATATTACCATTGTTGGAAGGATATTTGGGCCTAAAATTTTCAATTCTTGTGTGCATATGCTTACTTCATATCTCTCTAGAACTTGTTTCAATTTTTAATCAAAGCTTTATGAACTAGAATTTTGTTAACATGATGGAGGCATTCTTTCAAAACCCCTTGACCCAAACACAATCCCATAAATACCTATCCATTGCTAGCCCCTTGAGCCAATATTTTTGAGTACATGCACACATCTTTGTATGGTGTCTATAGGTTATTTTGTATATTGGTTCTACTTGTGTGTTCTAAAAATATATATCTATATATATATATATTTATATGTGTATGTGTTATAATTACAAAAAAAACAAAAACAAAAACGAAAAAAAAGCAAGGAAAAAAGCAAAGAAAAAGTATCATTTGAGTAAATATTGTCCTACTATTGACATCCATTTCATAATTATAGTGCATGTGCTCATACCTTTTTCTTCCTTCGTCCATTCCATCCACTTCATACAGCCCTCCGTGCATTACAACCTTGAAAATTCCTCTTGTTTTTCAAAATTATAGTTCTTGTAGTGGAGAAGTAGGATTGTTACAAGCTTATGGTAGAGAATGGATTAAGTGGATTTTAGAGTGAAAATATCCCTAACCACAAGTAAGATGAGAGCAAACACTTTACCTTTAGTGAAATCTCTTTTTGCTCAATCTCTTGGATTAAACTCTTATAGTGTTTACTTTCTTGGCACTCTTTCACTCTACTTTGGTTGATCTCTGAGAAAGTAATTTTTTCCAATTTCCTATTATTGTTTTAAGCATGGTAAGAATTTTTCATTTACACTTGTGTCTCTTTGATTCTTATAAACTTTGTCCAGGAGTACAAAGGTCTAGGTGTGGGGGAATTTGATTAAGCCTAAGTTTATTATCTAAATTGGCAACACTTTTTTGGCCTTTACTATGCTTTTCGACTCCTAATTTTTGATTTTGTGCTGAAATTAATTCTTGAGTGTGCACCTTTATTTAATGCAATTTGATAGTAAAAATTGTCACAATTGGTATTAATTGCGTCTCTTAAGTTTTCTAAGAACAATTGATATTGCAAATTGCTATTTTTTTATTGTAGGATGCTCAAAGAAAAGGAAGTCAACATGTGGAATTGAAGTCACCAGGAGATAGCCTTCGGGAGAAGAACGCCACGGTGAGCCCATTTATTGCTGCGGCGAAGAACAAAGAATAGGCAAAACTTGCATGGAAAGCTCGCGACAGTGAAGATTAATTCCCACGCCGCGACGAAGGATCTAGGAAAGATGCAACACCGCAGCAAACCCATCTGTCGTTGCGGTGAAACGTCAAAAACCCGACCATATTTGGAAAATTCTCTCACTGTTTCGACCCGACCCGTGCCCTACATTTAAAAATATGCCAAATTAGTTCATTCGAGGAGGGACAGGGAGAGAGGAAAGACAGAAAACACATTCAGGAGGGGAGAGCTGACAGAAACACTCAACGTTTTCACTCTCGACCTTCATCCATCACCGATCTCCTTCACTTCTCATCGTTGCTCTCACCTGGTTGTTGCTGCCATGGATGCTACCGGAGTGTTTGTAGTAGTGAGTGCTCCATATATGTATTTTTGGTGATTGTGTTAATGCTCTTTTATCTGCCTAGTTGTGTTTGATATTGAGGTTATGCTTGATTCAAATTGACCACTTGCATTAACTTGTCCATTACACACACTGAGATGTATTCAACAAGGATTTAAGAAATGGAGTTCATTGATTAAAACCCTAGACTTAAAGAGTTCTTTAAGGTTTATCATTTGAAAACTTAATGAATTTTGCTCCCAAAGATTTATTTAGAACCATGATAGCCAAAGCTCGTTTTCAAGAGGATTTCCTCACATTTGATCATTGTTTGGGTTTTCACTTTTCTTTTTCCCAAAAATCCAAAAAATACCTTTTTACACACTTTTCTCTTATTTAGTTCAAGTCTTTTAATTTAATAAAGACAATCCAAAACCCAACTCTTAATTAATTTAGTTTGCATTTCTTGACAATTAGGCTAGCTTAGATCATTTTCTGTAGGTTTGAATTAAGTGAGACGACCCAGAGTTGCACTCTATATTGCAATCCTTGGAATTAATTCTTTTGATTTGATTTCCAAGGGAGTAATTCAAATACTTAACCACATAACCAATCAAATTGACCGTCCTTAGGCAAATCGTCAAAATCAAATTCATAAACCAAAGCTTTAACTCATTTACCACATTTCTTAAGAATAGATAACCATAAATAAAAGTGAATGACTTTTAAAAACCTAAGCAAAAACTCAACTTTTAAAGCTTTTACTAATGATCTATTAGAATTCAATATCTTCAAAAACTGAGCAATCTAATGGTAGACTCAAAAAATATGTTTAACTAAAATATATTCATGGGTACACTCAACACCATTCATGACCATGACAATCCATAACTTTGCATATCATTTCATTTCTCCACCACTAATGTTCACATGCAAAATCATGAATCAAAGGACTTTTCAAGGCTGTAAAGTGGGAAAAGGTAAGGTGAGATATATTTGACTTAAGTAGAATGAAAGTCATCAAAGCTAGTGAAACAAAGGAAGGCTCATCAAAAACTGGGTACTGTCAGCTATGACAAATGCAATGTTTGTATTTCACAACCCCATTTAGCTCTCACACACAAACCACATGAAGCATATACCAATCTGAAGGAATCACTCATACAATTTATACCAGTGAAATCCCAAAAGTGAGCCTTCCAAGCCGACCTCTACCTCATATTCAACATGCTCAAATAACACATTCATTACAACTCTAGGAAGATGCATCAACCATAAACAACTTTTCAACACATATGGAATTCTTCCTTCATAAATTTATTTTAAACATTTTAAACATTTTTTCATTTTTTTCTTTTCCTTATAAAATTGAAATAAACTACGTCAACATGGGAAATTCAATGATAAGACATAAAATAACATCCCAAGATTATAACCAACCCTTACATATATACACCCCCGCACTTAGAATTTTTTACATCCACAAACTCAACAATCACAAATGTTCCACTAGCTTTATGGCTTGGGTAGGACATTTGGTTAAGTTTAAAAGCATAAAATGTAGTTTATACAAAAAGAAAGGATAAAGCTCAAAGGGGTTTATCAAGGGAAAAATCATGTTAATAGGGTAGGTCATTTGGCTAGTTTAGCTTATGAATTACAAAGAATGCCTAATCATATCCATGTTAATGTATATGATAAAAAAGTGGTCTCGAATAGAAATTTAATGCAAAATCAAGATGTACATGTCATGAAGGTCACACATTATCAAAAGACAATAAGACTGATGTAGATGTGCCAGTCAAATAAGGCTCAAAATCTCACTGGTTTTGTCTACCATTAGTCACTACTCTTCTAAAGATAATGCACACTAACAAACCACAAGAGCAAAAGTATATGGCAAAATTTTCTATGGATTTTACTAATCAACTCACACTCTAATTATGGTTAAATAATCTTAAAAGCAATATAAAACAATAAAATTTTTGATTTTCTTCGTTCAATTTTGAAAACTGCTTGAGGAGTCACGAAAGCTACAATTAAACTAAACAACATGCATCAAAACTAATGTACCCCACCCCCACACTTAAAACTTGTATTGTCCTCAATGTAAGATCAAATGCCAGAAATGGAGTAGCTAACAAAAATAACAAATGCAAAAATATAAAAGACAGAAATTAACTTCCCTTGGGTTGCCTTCCAAGCAGCACCTTTGTTTAATGTCATTGGCTCGACCTCCAGTTGCATGCTTTAAGTGACACCAGTCACATCCTCAAGCATAAACACCTCTAAATCCTCTGTTTGGAAGCCCTCATAATACGACTTTAAGCGATGACCATTCACTCGGAATGTCTTGTCAATTCTGAGGCTCCTTATCTCCACTGCACCAAAAGGAAAGACATGAGTGATAACAAATGGACCAACTCAACGGGAATGCAACTTACCAGGAAAGAGCTTGAGTTTGGAATGATATAGTAACACTTTTTGGCCCACGGAGAAACTTTTTCTGGAAATCATCTTATCATGGAAAGCTTTCGTCCTCTCCTTATATATCATTGCATTTTGATATGATTCATTCCTCATCTCTTCCAACTCCTGAAGCTGCAACTTCCTATGCACTCCCACATCATCCAAGTGCATGTTGCATCTTTTGATAGCCCAATATGCCTTATGTTGTAATTCCACTAGAAGATGACATGGTTTCCCAAAAACTAGCCTGTACAGTGACATTCTAATTGGTGTTTTATAAGCTGTCCGGTAGGCCTACCATGAGTCTTCCAATCTTGCACTCCAATCCTTCCTATTGTGTTGCATGGTTTTCTCTAGGATTAACTTGATCTCTTGATTTGAGACTTCAGTTTCTCGTTGGTTTGAGGATGGTAAGCAGTAGAAACTTTGTGTGTGATGTGCTATTTTCTGAACATTGCTTCCATCACCCTGTTGCAGAAGTGCGTTCCTCTATCGCTAATGATGGCTTTCGCTATCCCGAACCTAGAAAGAATGTTAGCCTTAACAAAATCTGCAACAACCTTAGCATCATTAGTCCTAGTGGCTTTTACTTCCACCCATTTAGAAACATAGTCAACCGCAAGCAATATATAAGTGAAAACAAAAGACAAAGGGAAAGGTCCCATAAAATCAGTGCCCCAAATGTCAAAAATTTCACAGAAAAGTAAAATGGTTTGTGGCAATTGATCCTTACGGGACAAGTTACCTGACTGTTGGCATTTATCACATGATTTGCAGAAGTTATATTCATCTTTAAACAATGTTGGCCAGTAGAAGCCACTCTCCAGAACTTTTTAGGCTATCTATTTTACTCCAAAATGTCCTCCGCAAGCGTACAAATGGAAAAAGGCTAAATTTGATGATGATTCATCTTTCGATACACACCTTCTGATAACTTGATCTGCACAATGCCTCCAAAGATAGGGGTCATCCCACACGTAGTACTTCGCTTCACTTCGTAGCTTATCCCTCTGAGCCTTAGACAAACCAACAACTAATTAGTTAGTTACGAAAAAATTAATGATGTCTGCCCACCATGGTGGTGTCACATTGGCCGAAAACAATTGCTCATCCAAAAAGCTTTCTCGTAGAGGGATATTGTCTTCTTCCTTTATCAAATGACTGAGATGATCTGCCATCATGTTTTCTGCCCCTTTCTTATCTCTGATCTCTAAGTCGAATTCCGGAGAATCCATCTGATCAGCCTCAGTTTTGCTTCTTTCTTTGTTGGCAAGTATCATATAGCTACATGGTCAGAATAAATAATCACTTTAGCACCAAGCATATATGATCGAAATTTTTCTAAAGAAAAAAACACAGATAACAATTCTTTTTTAGTAGCGGAATAATGCAATTGAGCTGGATTTAAAGTCCTCGAAGTAGAGTAAATGGCATGCAAAGCTCTTACTACTCTTTGCCTTAGAACTTCCCCCATCGCATAATCGCTCGCATCACATATGATCTCAAATGGGAGGTTCCAATCTAGCGGTTGGATCATCGGTGGGGATTTCAGAAGCTCCTTAAGTTTGCTGAATGCTTCTTTGCACCTCTCGTTGAACTCAAAGGAGACATCTTGCTAAAGAAGCTTGCACAGCGATGCAGCTATCTTTGAAAAATCCTTGATGAATCTTCGATAAAAACTTGCATGCCCCAGAAAAGAACGCACTTCCCTCACAGTAGAGGGGTAAGGTAAAGAAGAAATGATATCAACTTTGGACTTGTCTACTTCAATACCCTTAGCAGATATCACATAACCTAAAACTATACCTTGGTCCACCATAAAATGACATTTTTCCTAGTTCAACAGAAGGTTAGTTTTTGTAAATCGTTCCAAGATAATGGCAAGATTCTCAAGACATTCATCTAAAGAAGATCCATACATACTAAAATCATCCATGAATACCTCAATAATCTTCTTAAAATATTCAGAAAAAATGCTTACCATACACCTCTAGAACATGGCAGGTGCATTACACAATCCGAATGAAATCCTTCAGTAGGCAAATGTACCGAATGGGTATGTAAATGTGGTCTTCTCCTGATCTTCTGGTGCGATCGGGATTTGAAGATAACCTGAAAAGCCATCTAAAAAGCAATAATATTCATAACCAGCTATACTCTTAAGCATTTGATCAATAAAAGGAAGGGGAAAGTGATCTTTATGAGTAGCAGCATTCAACTTCCTATAATCAATACGTACTCGCCACCCGGTTTGCACTCGGGTGGGAATCAACTAACCTTCCTCGTTTTTCACAACGATGATTCCTGACTTCTTTGGAACCACTTAGATAGGACTTACCCACTTATTTTCAGAAAGTGGGTAGATAACCTAGCATCAAGAAGCTTCAGTACCTCCTTCTTCATAACTTCCATCATTAGAGGATTCAGCCTACGCTGAGCTTGCCTTGTAGATTTTGCATCATCCTCCAACAAAATGCGATGCATGCATATGGAAGGGCTTATCCCTTGGGTATCTGTGATGGTCCGCTTGATGGCCTTCTTATGCTCCCTCAGCATTCAAATAAACCTCTCCTCTTGAGTTGAAGTCAACTCCACCAACATGATAACTGGGAGAGTCTGTTTATCTCCCAAATACGCATACTTTAGATGTGTAGGGAGTGGCTTCAATTTCAATTTTGGGGCCAGCACATCAGAAGGTAACAACTTCTAGTAAGCTTCAGGTAGTTGAATAGAAGCCAAATCATACCTTTTTGAAGAGCTTTTTAATTAGTCCAAGGCAGCTGTCATTTCCATAAACTCGTCTCCTATCTCATCATCAGTGTTGGCTTCTACTTCCATATCCTCGGTTAAAGCTATTTCCAAATGATCCCTATAACTTAATTTAAACATTTCTTGTACCAAAGGGTCGATCACATCAACAGGAAAAATACAATGATCATTAGGAGGATGTTTCATGGCATCAAAAATATTGAAATGAATTACTTCCCCATCAAATTCCATTGTGAGGGTGCCTTTACGAACATCTATCTTAGTTTGAGTTGTATTAAGGAATGGTCTCCCCAACAAGATAGGTATCAGATTGCATGAAGTGTCATCATTTATATCTACCACATAAAAATCTGCAGGAAACACTAACTCATTCACATGCACCAAAAGATCCTCAACCACACCATCAGAATAAGCATCAGTGCGATCAGCTAATTGGATGACTACATTCGTTTTTTCAAAGGGCCCAAATTTAAAGAGGCATAAATCGAATGAGGCATCACATTAATAGAAACACCCAAATCCAATGTTGCTCTTCTGATCACAGTATTACCAATTTTGTAAGGAATAATGAACATACCTAGGTCCCGACATTTTGGAGGCATCTTCTTTTTGAATACTACCGACACATTCGTACCCATCATCACTTTCTCATCACCCCCTCAGTTTCCTCTTATTTGTACATAGTTCTTTGAGGAATTTGGCATACCTTGGCACTTGCTTGATTGCTTCGAGCAAAGGTATGTTGACTTCTACCTTTCAGAATGTCTCTAATATCTTTTTATCCTAGTCCTCCTTGTTTGATCTCGTCAATCTGCTCGGAAAAGGTGGAGGGTTAGTTTTAATAATATTGGGACTTTCGACATTTACCTTTGTGCTTGATGACAAATTTTCTTCCTTTTCCAATTCTTTCTCAATATCTTCCTCAGTAGCAATCTTTGTTAGGGTTCTTTTGGGACCTTCGATCTCCTTTTCACCCCTCAGGGTTATGGAACTGACATTCTTCAGGTTCACCTTAAGTTGTGATGGCAATTTTCCTCCACCTTGTGATTCTAGGCGATTGAGCCTTACTGCCATTTGATTCATTTGATATTCCATATTCTATTGGATTACTTTCATATCCTTTTGAAATTGCAAATTATTAGCAACAAGTTTGTTAACAAGTTCTTCTAAAGATGCACCTGAACTTGAAGAAGAAGGTCCTTCTGCTCCTTGTTGCCTTGGTTGAGATCCTGGTGGCCCTTACGGCCGATTCTGGAAGTGATTTTGCTGTCGATTTCCTCCATAACTCAAGTTGGGGTGATCCCTCCAACCTGGGTTATACGTCTGCGAGTATGGATTGTATTGGTTCGGGAAGTTCCCTCCTGTAGCATTCACATGCTCTATACTCCATTCTTGCAAAGCTGGGCACTCATCAGTTGGATGACTTATGTTTGAACATATTCTGGACGCTTTCACTTGTGATTGTCCAACTGCAATCTGTCTCACAAAAGATGTTAGTTCATCTAAACAATGTTCAATGGATGAAGTGCTTACCTCATTTACTCGTCGAACATCATTACGAGTGCCGAATTGTTGGGTTTTAGCGACCATCCGCTAAAGTAATATCCTAACTTTAGTGGGAGTCTTCTCGCAAAGTGCCCCAACAGTTGCACCATCAACCAAACTCCTCTCCATTGGCAGTAATCCTTCATAAAAATATTGAATGGGAAGTTGATATGGTATGTTGTGATGTGGGCAACTAGCACATAACTTCTTAAATCGCTCCCAGTATTCGTAAAGAGACTCCCTATTGTGTTGCTTAATAACGCATATCTCCTTTCAAATATTGCTATCTTTGAGGCCGGAAAATACTTTTCCAAAAACAATCTCTTCATCTCCAACCAAGTGCTCACACTTCCTGCAGGTAAATCAAATAGCTAATATTTTGCTGCATCTTCGAGCGAGAACGGGAAAGCCCTCAACATGATCTGCTATTCCGTCACCCCGTGAGGCTTCATGCTCAAACACACCACATTGAGTTCCTTAAGAAGCTTATATGCATTCTCACTTGCAAGACCATGAAAGTTAGGTAATAAATGAATTAATCCAAATTTTAACTCAAAGGTAGCATGTTCAGTGAGATTCAGAAATGTTATGAATAATGGTCTATGAGGTTAATCGGGTGCAGCCAACTCCCTTAGAGTTCTCGAATTTGCCATTATGTCCTCATATTCTTGTTCCAATTCGTTAACCAAAGTCGACCTTGCTTCCCTACACAATCTTCGCAATGATCTCTTGATCTCTAAATCAAGTTGCTCAATTTCTCTACGAGGAGACTTGGTCACTACCATGCACCAAAGCTAATGGACAATTAAAAATTAACAAGTAACAAAAAGAATGATTAAAAAAATAAATTGACAAAACACCATCTAAAATCAAATTCAAAAATTAAACTACCACACTCCCCAGCAACGGCGCCAAAATTTGACAGCGCGTGTCGAATGTACTGTAAAATTTACCTAACTCTGCACACTAAAATTTGTAGTTGCGTTAAGTCGGGATCGAATCCACAGGGATTATTCAGTTAATTTTTGTAATGAAATTAATTGATGCAAGGAAAGAAAATGGGGGGTTTTTTGGGTTTCAAACAATTTAGAAAATTAAAGTAAAAGTAAATTGCCGAAAATAAATTAAAACAATTAATCTAAAATGAGAAAAGTGTTGAGTATAAGTAAAGTCCAGTTCTAGGGTCAATCTCGACCTAATCACATTCAAACATATTCCTTCATTCTAAATTATTTACAATTCTTTTCGAACTATTGATCTAAGACTAATAGAATGCTCTACAAATCTCGATTTTCCCTTAGGTTGAATTTAATCAAGATACAATCATTAATTAAACCTAACTATCGAATAACCTAGGATATAATCTCTAGATTGAATTTAGCAGTCACATTACGAACTGGAAAATGATCAATATAGGCAGTAACCTCACACTTTCGGGTTATCCAACCTAAGTTATATTGTCCCTAATGATTAACAATTGTTAGACGCTACTTACAAACATCAAAAGTAATGATTACGGATTACAATCGATATTTTGGCAATAGGTTTAAAATAAACAATCAAAATAACATATTAAGATCATTTATCCTAAAACCATCCATATCAATACCAACAACATAACAATCCAAAAAGAAATTACAACTTTAGAATGATAGAGTTAGCTTAATCGTGACTTGGCATCGATATTTCCATAGAACCAACGTCGGGAAGTTAGCCTTTCATTTCTATTTTCATGATCCAACCACAAATCTTATCACCCATTGGCTTCGAAAATCTCAAACTTACTCTCATCTATAAACTATTCATGATTGGACAATTAAATATTGGATCCTCCCTTGTATTGTTCTCCTCTACTTTGCTTCTGCGCTGACCTATCGCTTTTGTTCTTTGTATTTCTCCACGTGCCGCCACTTTCCATGCCAAAACAATTAAATTCATCATGCATAAAACCATTCCTCATACATTTTTATAATGCACAACATTTTTTCTTAAACGTTGCGTATGTAACAGCGTAAGCTGCGTTGGGTCTACGCAGAACGTTGCGTAACATAGTAGCGTAAACGTTGTTCTGCGTTATGCAGCATTACGCATGCGTTGTTGTGTTTCATGTAACATAGCTTTTTTTTTTAAATTGCTTTTCAATTTGTTTTAAAAAATCTTGTCGTTTTAGTCTAAAAAATGTATCAATATATCTAACCTAGCAGTCAACACAAATTAAACACAGATTGAGCATTTTATCTTAAAAGTAGGATTGAAATCACATGTAAATACATAAGAAAATATAAAAAAATTCAATCTTATCAGCTACTGACCTTGAAGGTGAGTATTAGAGAGTACGAAGGTCCTTCCACTCCTGTGGATCACATCAAACCTGAACCTCGAGGAGAAGGGGAAGACATTAAGGATCCTACAAATACTTTTTGAAATAAGTGCTCGTGAAGGAGGAGGTGAGGCAAGGAAAATGTCAGGGATGGTGGAATTTGCAATATGGTAGCGAAGGTTCAAACTGTAAGGGTGATGGTGATATTATCATCAAGCCATTCATTCCAACCACCGTGAGCGTAAAAGGAGCATCGAGCTACTGACGTTAATAGAAGCATTGCGTGGAAGGCAACCTACGATGGCTACGCTCCAGCTCACTCAAGAATGGGACGGCAGTGGTCCGCCGGCAAGCTCGTTCTGATCTTGGACGCAGTACATTGGAATCCTGAAGCACCACCACGAACGCTACCGCACGTTCGCCTACGGCACGGTAAGGCTCAGTGACCCAGTACGACAAAGCACTCTTCGAGGGCATGGAATGTCCAATTTTTCAGTCAGAATCTTGACAGTAATGTCTCTGTTAGATTCTCCGGTCGAAATAAGGGAAAACTCCATTCAATTTTTGATGGAAACAGAGTTTTGCGAATTCTCCCCAGAACTGGAAGATCATTTCGAAATCCTCGAGCATTTTAGAGGTTTAAATGTTACTATTGTAAGGCAACCTATGGAAAAATTAGTTATCGATCAATTAGTTGAATTCAGTAGTTAGGTTTATTTTTTTTCGTTAGTTAAATAAAAGCAAAAAGAGGAATAGGATCTTGGAATCATGGGGGAGGTTATGTAAGCACATAAATTGAAGTGAAAGAGAAAAGAATTGGAAAAGAAGGACTTTGGTGTTAGAATATAAGCACTGGCCATGACCGTGGCCTGGCAGGCCATGTTCATGACCTGCGACTGAGAGGTCTTTAGTTGATACACCACATGTCATTTTCAGGGCCTGGGACTATGTTTAAAAGATGGAGGATGATATTTTTTTAATCGATACTTTTACCATTTTACCCTTTCTACCACCTATATATTCAATTCTTACTTAACTTTCACCTTCACTTTCATTTTCATTTTATCTCTCTAGAATTCCAATTTTCAACGCTCTAACATCTCTCTAGAAATTTTCAAACTCAAATTTTTTCCCAAACTCGACCCAATCATGCCTTGTATCAAGAAAATGGCACGACGAGACCCGCATGGAGCACAACAAGTTGGTGGATGGTGGAGAAGGAGCCGAGCAGCGAACTTCAGAGCTTCATTCCCTATTTACATTGAGCAGTAAGGTACTCATTTTTGTTCTCTTCATTCCAGGAAACTTGTTGTGCCTAAATATTTTGATATTGATATATTAGATATGATTGAAGTACATGAGCAGATAGAGAACCTAGCTGAGAGGATTCAGTGGGATAAATTCATTAGGCTCCAATTTCCGGTTTATGAAGAGCTAACTTTAGAATTCTTCACAAATTTGACCTTCGACCCCAAGAACACTGAGGAATTATAGTTTAGATTGGGGGAGGGGGGGAAAGCTGATGAACTGAATGTAGAAATCATGTGTGACATGTATGGATTCCTCGAATCCACCATTATTGACCAATATGATGATTTTTGTG
The DNA here is from genome assembly GCA_027563915.1 of Erythroxylum rotundifolium. Lineage (NCBI taxonomy): Eukaryota > Viridiplantae > Streptophyta > Magnoliopsida > Malpighiales > Erythroxylaceae > Erythroxylum > Erythroxylum rotundifolium. The sequence goes on along the minus strand of JAOSBO010195562.1, from coordinate 2,818 downwards.
CTTCCCAATACTGGCACGAGCTTATTGAATCCAAGCGTTTTTACATTAAAAATGCCCATAACAATATTATCCAATCTTATAAACACTTGCTGCTACACAAGTTCATATGTCAGCTAGTCTTTGATAAATCAGAGACCAACAAGTGTTCAACCAAGGAACTTTTTATACTGATGCATAGACCATAGTATACCAGTATGCAAATCCATGCATATGCTAAATGCTCTTGTTGTAACTCTGTGAAAGAAGAGTAACAATCTAGGAATGGGGTATGTGGTCTTCGCCATTGACAAACATTTTGGAGTGGATTAGAGGGGATTAACAATTCACCCGCCAGAATTTCTAGATCACCATTACTTATTTCGGGTAGAAATTATCCATTCCATTAATATGGAACGACGAGGTATTCATGAGAAGACACATGTGCAGACCAGGGTAGGTCAAGCAAGTTCGAGCTCTGTATCACCTCGGCAGGTATGAGTGGACTCGATAAGTGAAGAATCCAATGATGATGAAGAAGAAAACCAATGTTGGACAAGGGTTTTGGATGCCATTTTTGAAACCAATAGAAAGTTTAAGGAAGTGGTGCGTACGCAACAATGCCAGAGTCGAGAGTTATGATAACTCCATCAGTATTTTAAGGCTCAAGTGATTCAATTACCAACTCCTACACCATCACCACCTCTGTCCCCATAAGATCGAAGTCTAACCCAGTTTGTCTTTAATTAATTTTATTTTTTTTTGTTTATTGTTACATTATTTGTATTTCTCTTTTTGATTAGTTGTTCCTTTTATTTGTTAGTTGTTCCTTCAGTTCTTGTCTTCGCATTTTTTTATGCATTATGTTTTTGTGTGTTTTATTCATACATTGAGGACAATGTGTTGTTCAAGTGTGGGGAAGGATTTTTTGTTTTTTTGTTGTATATGATATTGCATATTGTATGATAGTATTTGGTTGCATATTAGGATGCATTGTGTGAAATGTGTGAATGTGTCAATGACTTTGATTGAGTGGAAAATTTTTAATTTTGGACATAGCCTATTAGGTTGTGAATAATCATTAACTTATGAAATTAGTAAATTAAGGGCCTTTGGATAAATATACAGCCTAATTAGGACTTAGTGTAAATTTAGCACCCTCTAGATTATCACTTTCATTCATAATTTGCGACCTTTTAGCTTAAGTAGCTTGACTAGTATTTTTCATGGAAACGAAAAGTGATAAACAAAAAGGTACGTAATAAAATGAAAAAAAGTGTGTTTAATAAATCACTATTCTGCTAGGCTTCGGGTTATAAATAGAGCTAGTAGCCAGTTGAAAATGTGATATAGTTGAGTAACCGAATCGACACACATAAAAAATGTGTGCCTTCGCTTAAGAAGGCCATAATGACATTTCAACCAAGTTGCTAATAAATGTCATAGTCGAGTAGCCGGATCGACATTCATGAAAAATGTTTGCCTCCGAGAAAAAGGCTAAGTCCCAGGATAATAAAAGAAATGTTTTCAATTAAACCATCAAACTTGTAATAAGCTTGAATTTTCATGGAATTATACTTAGGAATAGTTACAAAATCTAAAGGACTGAAAAATTATTAATATGTGTATAATTGAAAAGGGTAATTATGTTAACGTCTAGGTCTTGTTTGAGTTGTATATTTAGCTCAAAGCCTCTAACAACCTATTTTTCTTGATAATGATTTGCCATAATTTGAATAGTTGTATCCAAGGTTAAATTTATTTAACGAAGATTAGAGCCATTGTCGCATTATTGCATTGTGTGTTGTTATGTTATGTTATGTGTTGTTATTTTGTTTGCTTGAGGACAAGCAAACTGTTAAGTGTGGGGATGTTGATAGTTGTGTTTTGCATACTATTTTAGGGTTTAATTTGTTATGCATTTAGTGTTAAATTTAGTGTGAAGTATGCATTTAGTGTTAAATTGAGTGTGAAGTATGCATTTAGGGTTTTAATTAGGTTATTTTATGTATTAAGTGTTTTTATGGGTTAGTTGGAATTTTTGAGCTTAAATGGCATATTTTTAAGGTACTTTGATATATGTACCAGTGTTGTAGGGCAAACAGGGAAGAGTGGTGAAGATTTAAAAGTTTTCGGGCTAAAGGACGTAGGCTACGCTCGTGACAGAGAAGGAAGAGCAAGAAGCGGCCAGGCCACGATTGTGACATAGAAGGATAAGCAAGAAGCAGCTAGGCCACAATCAAGAACATTGGGCCAAGATCGTGACAGAGAGCATCAAGACAGGCCACGATCGTGCACTTCAAGCCACGCTCGTGATAGAATGGGTAAAGCGCTAGCCACAATCATGATATGTACAGCCACGATCATTCCCTGCATTGGACTGACATGAAAGCTCAATTTTTGAGTTATTTTTCAAACAGTTTTGACCCCTAGTTTGACTTAGGGTTGCTATATAATAAATATAACAATACCTAGCAGCCACTAGGGGGGATTGGAGAGCCAAGAGAGTCAACCAAACAGAGAGTTTTTGTAAAAAGTTCTGAGAGCTACATAGAGAGAGAGATCAAGTAATTGAGGAAGGAGACGAAGGAAGAGAGGCACGGAGATACGTTTGTGCGAAGTACTTCCTGGAATAGTGTAGTGCCCCCTTACCGCAGGGTACACACCGAGACACCCGCAGGTCATTCTGATACATATCCTACTATAAGGGTGAGCTATGATCAATCACTACAAACACCTCACATGGCATCATAATAAAATATCAATACAAAAATCATAATGTTTTTGAAACCAAAATTTTCCTCATTTCATTTCATCAAAACCAGAAGTTTACACGTCTGTC
>JAOSBO010195539.1:0-15386 GCA_027563915.1 Erythroxylum rotundifolium | reverse complement strand
TAATAATAATAATAATAATAATAATAATAATAATAATAATAATACAAAATATATATGCTTGCATGTCATGAGTGCGACTTAACATTAATTAATTAAGATATAATCAGCATAAATAATTTTTGTCATTTTTAATTAAATATAATTAATTAACTTATGAAAATATAATCAATGTAATTAATTAATTTAGTTATTTGTTAAGTTAATTACCTCTAGAGTCACAAGCATGACTTAAGTGTCACGCTTGTGACAAATATACATTTTTTCATTTCTTAATGAAATACACTTAAAATCTAGTTAAACATAATTAATAATAATTCAAATGTAATTAATTAATTGATTTATTAAAATATAATTAATTGATTATAAATTATTAACAATTAATTATCACTTATGTTATTATTAATGCTTGTGACAAATTCATTTTTTCATTTTTAATTAAATATACTTAAAATATAATTAATTAATTAAAATATAACTAATTAATTAAATTAAATATTACATATAATCAGAATATAATCAATTGACTAAAATATAAATAAATAAATAATTTATTAAAATATGATTAAATGATTAATTAATTATTACTTATGTTATTATTAATATATACTGACCTTACATGTTATTTTTAACTATTAACATTATTAATAATGTTTTATTATTTTCTGATAATGTAATTCTTAATTTTAGTTTTTTAATTATTTCTTATGTTATTATTAATTATTATACTATATACTACTTAACAATTATTATTAATAATAACATTCGTGAATGCTATTACAAATTTTTAAATTTTATTAATTAATTATTATAAATTTATATTAAGCATGTCCTTCTCTTCGTATGTCCTAATTAATTTATTAATTAAAATATAATTGGTGCATATATTTTTTGTCATTTTTAATTAAATGTAATTTATTTATAATTAGATTGATTACTTAAAATATAATTAACTGTTATTATTCATTAGTTATTTGTTAAATTAATTAAATGTTATTATTCATTAGTTATTTGTTAAGTTAATATTAGCTACTATATATTAATATTAAGTATATATATTACTGAGAATCATGCATTATTAATTGCTAATTATTATTAAGTATTATATATATATAAATGGTTGTCATGAGTTCTATGATGTGAATTGTTAGCTCACAATTGTGCATATTATTTATTTTTTGCTTTTTTGCTTTTTTGTTACTGTTAATTAATAAATAGGAATTTTCTTGTTAATTCTTTCATAATATAGATTTAATTATGATTTAATTATTAATTTAGTTTCTTATTGTGTTACTATTAATTCATAATTGTTATTAATTGACTGTTAATTATGCGCTTAAAAATTTATTTTTTTAATAACTATTTTATTAAGTAATATATGTTAATATTAAATTTATATGTTATTTATAACCATTCATTATTAATTCTTAATTGTTATTAAATTTTATATCCCAATAGTAAATTTAAATCTTATAATGTGTTAATTATTATTAAGTTTTATATATTAATAGCTTAATATATATACCTATCACGGTTGTGACAAATTATTATATTATTATATATTAATATTAAGTATATATAATTGTTATTTATTATTAAGTATTATATGATAATATTAAGTTTATATAAATGGTAGTCACGCCTGTGACTATTAAGTCACAAGCGTTATTTCCATGCATGGTTAGTTTTTGTTTTTTAAGAGTTTTTCGTTATTATTAATTAATAAATAGAAATTTTGTTATTAATCCTTTCATAACAATTAATTATGGATTAATTGTTAATTTAGTTACTATTAATTAATTAATTATTATTAATTAACCGTTAATTATATATTTAATTTTTTAACTTTCGTATTGTATAGCTTTTTAATTATTTTTAAGTGTTAGGTGTTAGATTCACTTTTATTATTACTTCTAGATTAAAAACTGAAACAAATCTTAAATTTATCGATTCTTGCGTGTTGCAGTATCTCTTATTATTAGTTTTGAATAAAAAACTGCCACAAATCTTATGAAAAGCTGACAAAATCTATTAATAAATTTTGTTGATATCTACAACACTTATTGCAAATCGATCCACCAAATTAATAAATAAAATGCATGTGCGTTTTATTATTAATGCATGTTGTTATTAATTATTAATTAATTCACTTCAGTTTCTCTTCTTCATCTTCTCCGAAACCTTCTTGTATGCTGATTGTTGACCCTTCGGGTTTCCTCTAACACAAATCTTATGTATGTATTTGAGGATAGAGTAATGTCAATAATTTGATTTTTAAAACTTTTTGAACCCCAAGTCATCTTGTAACTAGGGTGGGATAGCTAAATCTTTCAATAGCATTTTTCATGCTTTTCTTGGTCCACTTTGGATCAAAAGTTAAACAGGTTATGTAACCCTCCATTCTCTTAAGCAACTAACTTCTGATTAGTTTTTATGATAGGTAAATTAAATTCTTTTGCGCCCTTTGCAATCTCCTGCACCTAAACACAACTCCTTGGTAAGTTAAAAAGATGACTTGGAATTTCATTGCAGTCACAGGCACTCTATCTTCACTATTTAGTTTCACTCACCTCAGTGTCATTAAAGAAGTTTGCATCGAAGATTTCAAACTCGCATTTAAGTTTTGAAGCATTTCTGATTTCCCTCAATGCCGTGGTTAAAGAAACATGAGTAAAATCCGTAAGACATAATCTAACAACATTATACATATCTTTCTTCCAATCTCGTCATGCTTATGATCATTAATATCATTTACCTGCGCATGAAACTTACAGGATTGAACCACAACTCTCTCCAAGAACTATGAGAGGGTGTTCAGAATTTGCTTGGTCACAGTCAAGTCGAATAGGGTTGACCCAAATTATAAGGGAGGCCTTTCATTGGATGTTGAGTCAAAGGTGAGGTCTTTTATTTGATTATGCTAATCAAATGTCAGGAAGCGAAGAAGTGGAAATCAGATATGAGTAGTGTAACTATTCTAATTCTTTTTTTTTTGATCTTTCATCTCCAGATCAAGCGACAATGTAAACTTTGGGGTTGCTTGTTTAGAAGTACATAAAAGAATTATGAGGCGAGAGGTTGTGTTGGTTAATATTAGGGAGAAAAGCCCAGCTGTTGGAGTGGAGACTAGAAAGGTGGGAAGAAAAACCCTTGGAGTAGAGATTATAAAGTAGATTAAATGGTCTGCGATGTTGTCACCGAGCACTGACCTACGACAAAAATGGAGAACATATTAGCTTGCAACATATATCTTTGATCTTAAAACCTTGATTTTACTCAAATATGAAGAAGATTATCTAAAAGAGGAACACCCACCTGCTACAGCTAGCATCTTCGCTAAAATCATCACATATGATGGTACAGGTGATGATAATGGTGAAGGTGATGTTGCTTCAGATGCTGGGGAAGGTGAGGGTACCAAAGAAGCCAGTGGCACAGAAGGAAAGAAAGCTAAAGGAGAGAAAATATGTACTGAAACTTTGAGAGACGGAGAAAGAAAGATTTACTTTGTAAATGAGAGAGAAAATATCTTCTAAAATCACATAAGAACCGTTAGATGAAATGGACGAATGGGATGCATTTCGTGTTCGTCCATCCCATTCGTCCTTAGTATTATATACTTAATTAGTACCCCTTGTAGATATTAATTCAATTAACTATTAGTTATTGATAATAATAGTAAGAGATAATGTAATTAGTAATTATCAACTTGAAATAAGGCTATGCTTAGTTGGAGGTTTATTAATGAAATAAAATTGAATGTAATATTATTCTATCATTTGGGAGGATAGTTTATAATGATATGAAATGGAATGGGGAGATAATGTAATTAGTAATTATCAACTTGACTTAGGGCTATGTTTAGTTGAAGGTTTATTAATGAAATAAAATTGAATGTAATATTATTCTATCATTTGAAAGGAGAGTTTATGATGATATGAAATGGAATGGGATGAAAGATAATGGTTTCATATTACATTCCATTTTATTCTTAATAATAAAAATGAAAAACCTCCAATTTGAGGGATTTAGGATGAAATGTAAAATGATAAACAACTTTACACTATATTGCATTATAAATCCTTCATTTAAACAATATTTTACTATATTATATTATGAACCCTTTAATCCCTCTCAAACAATAATTTTCTAATATTACATCTATTTTCATTTTATTTCATTATAAATCATTTCATTCTATTCCATTTCATTTCATTCTATTATAAACTTTACGTCTAACCAAACATAGTTGGGATTGCATTAGAAGAAACATCATGTCACTTGCTCGGCAAAAATCTACCTAAGAAGATGGATTATAAGATTAAGAATAGTATATGTAATTGCATTTGTTAAAATAAAGAAATTGTAATTGCATTACTACCTACAAAATTCATCCCTATTTCGTATCGGCTGAAAAATGATACTCTCAACCTTGGTACCATTCCCGTTATGGATATCAATTGGTATTGGGTGGCACCAACAAATATAAAAAAAATTGAGGGAACCAAATTGAAAATTTTAAAAGTTGATGGTCATATTGAATAAAAACTAAACTATTTTTATTCTCCTTCATTTAGTCTTTAGTTCCCTCTTCACTTTAGACTTTAACCCAATCGTCGCCACACTCTCAGTCTCCTATGCACACAAGCTGCTACTTGCACTACTTCTTGGTGTTGCCTCCTCCATCGACACTTCCTCCTTTGTAACTTCTTTACCATCGTCAGTCTGCTTTCCAGTCTACCGTTTGTTGATCTCCATCGTCACTACTTGCTGGTTGACTACTCTCCGCGCACTATATCACTATCCACTACTCTCCATACATCACCTGTGCATTTATTATCTCCAATTAGCCAGTCCTCGATGTAAGATCCATATTCTAGAGGCCAAATTTAAATTTGGTTGACCTGAGCTGATCAATAACCTAACCTGACTTGCATTAATCATTAACTTAGATGCACTTTGTTTGATTTTTTAAAAATGTATTATAGGTTGTTTGTTTCCATTCTGAATTGAAATTATATCACGTTTTGGTTGCATCAAGTGTGTATTGTGAATGGTTTATAAAATATGCATTAAGCAACTTGGGCTTGACAGTTGGAATTGGTTGTATGAATTATGTATAGTTCAATACAGTTAGACATTGTGAATTCACAAGAAAATGAGATCAAAATAATATTGTGTATGAATTATGAAAGAACATTTAGGCCAGCATTCTGAATTATGTATATTTCAAGAATATGTCATGTTATTTGTTATTTTAATAATCATAAAAATGAGATCAAAACTAATTAATTAAATTATTAAATTGTTAATTAATTTATATGAAACATACATTTTATTAGTTATTGTTTATATATAAAAGGTATTAAACATATTTTTATTCATTTAAATATAAGACTTAATATATAATTAAATCATTTAATATATGTAATTAAGTTAAGAAAATTAAATGTTTGCATTTTTATATTGTTCATTATCGTCGTTAGGAAATAATATTACAAATATTAATCATATCTTGTAGGTAACAAATACATATTCATCATCTTATCCTATGGATAGTTAAATGCATGGTAGAAAATAGTATGTGGATTTATGAAAATATTCATTACTCAATATAATGTGAAGTTGTATGTGTTTAAGTCATTTTTGCGATGTGTGTTATCATTAAAAAAAGTCATTTTTACAATGTGTGTTATCATAAACAAAGATTTAAGATAGAGTTTGTATAGAATTTGAATATATCTATAACAAAATATTGATTTTTTTTATAGTTATGTAATATTATATACAAAAATTGTATTTTTTTGACATATGTCTTCATTTATATTTTAGATAAATAGAGGGGAGTTTAAGTACTCCTAATAATTCAGACGTTTCAGGAAGATTTGATGATCCGGCTTGGCTTACGCTAGATTAATTCCTATAATAAAGAACCATAACATTTATGTGTATTGCAATAAGCAATTGAAAGACGAGGGAATCCTCAGATTAAAGAAGCATTTAGCTAGGATCAAAGGTGAAGTATTGTCTTGTAAAAGATTGAGTCATGGTGAGAAATGAAAAATGAAGATTTTACTTGAATAGTATCATCATGAAAAATATAAAAGACAAAGGCTAGACTACAAAATTGGTTGTGGAAGTTCTATTTCTGGTGGTTAGGGTGATAATAAGGATGTTGAAGGTGGTGGTATTTTTTTTTATGTGTATTGCAATAAGCATTTAAAAGGAGAGGGAATCACCAGATTAAAGAAGCATTTAGCTAGGATCAAACATGAAGTAGAGCTTGTAAAAAATTGAGTCATGGTGTGAAATGGCAAATGAAGACTTTACTTGAATAGTATCAGTATGAAAAAGATAAAAGACAAAGGGTAAACTACGAAATTGGTTGTGGGAGTTCTTTTTTTGGTGGTTAGGATGATAATAAGGATGTTAAAGGTGGTGGTATTTTTTTTACCTAACAAGAAGGGAATGTTACACCTGATATGAGGAAAAGAAGAAGACACATGTCTTAATAGCAGCTTATAGTGCCTTATAGTCTAAATAAGTAGGTTAAAATATAGATATGGCAATGGCTAGATGGTGGTATGATTCAGATGTATCATTTAATGTCATTTGGTTTTATTATTACTACCCTATGGTGGATGTTCTTGTCTATTACGATCCAAGACATAAGTGTCCTTTAATTAATAACTATAAAGGTAAACTTCTAAGAAACTTTGTTTATAACATAAATAATTATTTGGATAAAGAAGAATAACTTGGAAAACTTATAGATGGTCAATCATTTCTTATGGTTAGACAAATAGAAAAGTAGCTCTATTCATGAGATAAAGAGTTTTTTTGGACAAAAGAAGAATGACTTGGGTAACATATGAATGTTCAATCATGTGTGATGGCTAGAAAAATACTAGACATGAACCCATTATTAATTTCTTAGTTTATTCTAATAAAGGGAAAACTTTTTCGAAGCTTGTAGATGTATTTGGCTTTGTTGGAAATGCTAATATTCTGTTTTAGATATTTGATGAAGTTATGAATGACGTTGGGCTAAAACCTCGTTCAGTTCATTATTGACAATGATTTTGTTTACAAAGTAGCTAGGAAAAGATTACAAAGTAGGTATCATTCTTTTTATTGGACTCCTTGTGCTAAACATTGCATTGAACTAATGTTGGAAAATATAGAAAATACTAGATATTTTCCTATCATTAATGAGAATGTGCAAAAGCAAAGAAAGTGACCAAGTTTATCTATAATTATGTGTGTGTCTTAAATTTGACGAGGAAGGATTTCACCTATGGTAGAAAATTTGTGTCATCCTGCTATCACAATGTTTGCAATTAATTTTTTTATCACTTTAGTGGTTCTTTTCTAAAATTGAAGTTGAGGAAAATGTTTATAACTAATAAGTGAGTCGTATCATATTATACCAGGTCTAATGTTGGAGTTGAGGTTTCTAGAATTATACTTGAAGATCATGAATTTTGTTCTTAGTTTCAATTTGAAATTCGAGTTTGTGAGCCTTTAGTGAGAGTAATTTGTCTGATTGATAGTGATGAGAAGGCAACAATGAGCTATTTTTATAATGCTATGGAGAGGGTGAAGGTAAGGATGTCAAAATATACTCGGCCCAATTCGTGGTTAATGGGTTTGGCCCATTCAAACCAATCCACAGGCTAGCTGGGTATGGCCTGTGACATTTTGGGCTAGGGCACGACCTGTGAATCATGGCCTAAAGGCCATAGGCCATGGATCATGAACTGTAAGTCAAAGTGGTCAGACTAGGCCGGGCTGGCCTTGGCTCGAGTTGAGCAGCCCAACCCATAGCCCGTGGCTGGCTGGTAGGCACAAACAAAATAACATCGTTTTGTTTGTTTCAAAGCAATGTTGTTTTGTTTATGTTTAAAATATTTCTTCGACCAACAAAATGACGTTGTTTTGATGTAAGAGTAAAACGATGTCATTTAAGATTTAAGACAGTTAATAAAATACGAGACAAAATGATGTTTTCTTACAAGAAAAAACGACATTGTTTTGCCTCTCATTAAATGAAAGCCACAAAGCCCTTGCCGAGCTGCCTCCCTCCTCCCTTGCATGCTCATTCGATCACCCCTGCTCGTTAGCCTCCTACCTGCCTCCATCTCCTTTTGTCCTTAAGAACCCACAGTCTCACCCAGTGACCCAGTTGCTTTTGCATTTTCACTCTCACTCACACAACACTTTTCACTTCTCTTTTTTTTTTCTTCATTTCACTTTGTTCCTTTGATCTTCCTCTTCATATATCATCTGTTGTGTCAATGTCGTAGGTAAGCTCTCATTCTCTCTTCGACAATTTGGTTTCTTTGGTTGTCTTGAGATGTGATGTAGCTAATTTGAGAACTTTTTATGTTAATATTGGAAATATGGGATAACGCTTATAATTTGTTTAATGAAATGCCGCAAATATTAATGTGTTTGATTTTTACACTTCAAACTATCTTTCCTACTAAGTTAGTATTTTGATCTTCTATTTCTATTAACCCCAGATTAGTATTGAGTTCATAGCTCTAGAATAGGAAATTGAGGAATAAAAGAAGCGGACTAACAAAAACATGGTAAAAAGAAATGGACCCTTAAATTGCGGAAATGAAAAAGAAGTTGTGAACAGTTTGTGCTATTGTAGGAAAACAATGGTTTTTCCATTTTGATATCTCTCTTTCATGCCTTGTATGATAACTTATTAAACATGGTCATGCCATCTCATTTGTTTTGGATCATATTTTCTTGCTCATTAATGGATTAATTTATTACTTGCTTAATTATACGAGCATAGAAGCATATCATATTAATTATTATGTTGCATTCATCTTTTCCATGATAAAGTTCAACTTCAAAGTTGAGTTATGCTTCTCTATAGTTATATTGAATTGGAGTATGAAATTAAAGATAATAATACTATTCATATCAGTGCAAGGGGTGCCCAGCCTAGGTTATATTCACTTTTGTTTCCTAAGTGACTTGTGGAATAGTTTGGTCTGTAATATAGTTATCCACACAAAAAGGCCATAAAAAACAAACATATTATATTTATTATTTCCCCTGACAGGAATTTGACACTGTATATGGAGCAGATTGGCATTGGGATAGTTGGAACTAGCGTTGGTTCATACGTAACACATTCCATAGGAGGATTCTTCTATTTTTCCAATAACAAGGTTTATATCCTCCTCTTTAAGACTACTATTAAGCCTTTGGATCATTGACTGATTTGAGAACTTGATTTTTGCCAATGTGGATGTTGTTCTTGGTAAATCCAAAATATCAAACCTTAGTTCGTATGTAAAAATGCTGACTTTAATACTCATAAACTCGCAATTTTTTTATTATGTTTTATGTAACTCTCTTTGTAGGAGCATAAATGAATCCTTTGATTGTTATACACATATATAGATTAGGGGGAAAAGAGAATATAAAATTTTAGGGGCAAATTGTTTTTATTTTTAAACAAATGAAGTTTCAATGAACCCATACCATTTGTATGGTGGTTATATAAGCGAACATGTTAGATTTTGCTCCATCGATTATGAGGTACTTGACATATAATTGAGCTAATATGGGATTAGTACGAGGATATTTTTAATTGTCAGAGTGGGCATTAAGATTAGCTTGGAGTTGATCTATAAATAGTTGAAGAGCCAACTTGGATGGTATGTCAAGCAATGGGTAGGCCCTTTTGCCTTCAAAGTTCTACCATATTCTACTAACTTACTTGGAGAACCGCTTTAATGTTTTCGGAATATGCATTGGAGAACCACTTTAATGTCTAGCATACATCAAGCTAACTTGCTTGGATGTTTTAGCATATTCAAAGTTTGAACATTCTAGCATATTCAAAGTTTGACCATTCTTTTATTTTCTTAAACATTTTGTTTTATATGGAATATTTTAACTAGAATGTAGGAACATTATTTTGATTAAGAATGTGTAATTTTTCTAACACATTTTTGTTTCTAACCTTAAGTATTTATATGCTTTTGTCAGATGAATAAGCATACTGCTTCAGTTGAGAGTTCTAATCTAGTACTGGAGGTAAAAGTGGAAACTTCTATTCCAACACCAAGTGAGAAAAGAATTCCAAATAGAACTCAAGTTGGTCAACATAAAAGTGAAGGTTGGAATCACTTTAAGAAGACTATTGACCGATGGAATTGAAAAAGTGAAGTGCAATTATTGTTATAAGTTGTGTCCAATTGGTTCGAAAGGTAGAATGTCTCATTTAAAGAGACATACGGAATCATGTACAGAAAGGAAGATGGTTTTAGGAGGTCAACCATTTTGACCCCTAACCTTATGAAAGGAAAGAATGAAATGACTGTAACAACTTATGACAACAATAGATCAAGAATTTTGATGGCTAATATGGTTATTGCGGATGAACAACCATTGTCTATGGTTAAAACTAAGAGATTCAAGATATTTCTTAATTCACTCCAACTGAATTTCAAGGTTCCAAGTTGGAATGCATTGAGGAATGATATTTTCAAAATTTATAAGGACAAGAAGAGAGAAACATAAGAGCATTGTCAAGTGTTCAAGGAGGAATTGTCATAACAACGGACATGTGAACAGTCAATAACTAAAAGAAGGGTTACGTAGCGGTGACGACACATTATATTGATAATGATAAGAAGTTATGCAATAGACTTTTGAGGTAATTTATATTCTTTAATAATATTATTATTTTCTTTTTTATTATTTTATGAATTTATGATTCATGTTGTTATGTTTTTTCATGATAGGTTCATTTATGTGTTGATATCGCATACAAGTGAAAATTGGCGAACATATTCAAAGACTATTTGATGAATTTGAACATCGACAATAAAGTATCCTCCATCACAGTCGATAATTGTAGCATAAATGATGCTATGATTGAGAAGTTGAAGGGTAAGATGTGGGTTGGGAGGTTATCAGCTGGAGGTAAGTTCTTTCATATGCAATGTTTTGCTTATATTCTTAACTTTATTGTGAAGGTTCAGTTGGAGACAATAAAGGAAGCAATAAAGTGTATTCGGAATAGTGTTTTATATTGGAGTGCAACTCCTAAAAGAGTTGAAATTTTTGAAGATGGTGCAGAAATTTTATTCATTCCAAATTTAAAGAATTTGGTTTTAGGTTATCATACTAGATGGAACTCAACCTTTAAGATGTTGGAGTCGGCAATCCCATATGCTCAGCCATTTATTAGACTAGCTAAAAAGGATCTTAGTATATGTGTGTACCATCAGTGTAACATCCCATTTTCTCATGTTAAGGATCAGAACCCTAGAATACTGAATATGAGAGAAATAGTCATGAGAACTTCGGACATGCATTTCATTCTCATGCATCAATTAGCATACATACACGTTAAATTGATTATTGCACACATTATAATGACTATTCATGCATTTCATTGACACTTTCTGGGCATCATTGATTTATAAATGTGATTATGATGTGAATTGTGGTTTATATGTTGGTGGGTATAAGTATTGATTTAGAATTTTTGGTGAAATTTAAGAAATTTATGAGATTTTGAGTATTTTTGGACTAAGAAAATGTTAAGTTACAAGACAATTGATTAATAACAATAGAAATAAGTGATAAATGACAAGAGAAACAATTGATATATGATATTAGGATTTAATGACAAATGTCATGGAAATTAGGGAGACAATTGGAATTGAAATTGGAGATAAATGGACTAGTTAAATAAAGGAACCAAGTGGAACATATAGAGATTGGAAATGTGGCAAGTGATAAGTATCACTCGCCAAACCATGTTTTAACTCATGACACTTTCACAAATGAAAGACTAACTACATTTTAAATTAGTCTTTCACTTTATTCATTGTCCTTATCTCTTGTTAATCTTTTCTCCATCTTTCTCAATCTTCTTTATCCACGATCCTCACTTCTCACCTAATCAACATCGAAACTTTCTCTAACCCTTAACTTACTACTATCATTTTGGTTGTCTTCTTCATTATCACAAAAGACCTAACCCTACCAACTTTGATTGATGATGATTGTATGATGTTAAGAGGCTAGGGTTAAGAGTGACTTGAAGATTTTAAAGCTAAACAAGTAGGTATAAAGCATTATTCTTCTTGATTTGTTGAATGAAACAAGTTTTGATGATAGATAGAGGTTAAATGTTCATGAAATGGTGATGTGTATATATATGTAAATCGTGAGTGAAGAAATGAGCTTATAAATGTCTTGTTTCTATGTTTAAGATGATTAACCTTTCATAAGTTGTTGTAGACATGAGTTTGAAATTAAAAGAGCATTAAAATGGTGTAGAAAGAAGTGTAGAAAATTGATTTGTAAATGGATGTTCATGTTCTATTTTCTAGATATATATATAACATGTATCTCTTTGGGTGTTCTAGAGATGAACTAACATAAGTTTAGACCTAAGGAAAGGGGGTAAGGTAGTATCTTGAATTGAGGTAAATTAGAATGATAAGTTAGAGATGAAATAAAGGTGCAAATGAAGTTGAACATATGCAGAAAATTGATGATGAGTGTGTATATAAATATGTTTTGTTTTTGGTGTTAATGATCAATCATGGATTTTGATTTGTGTGTGGATGATATTGAGATGGAATGGAGTTATGAATGAAAGGGAAACGATGATGAATTAAGCTAGAAAATATAGACTAAGCATGAGAGATGATAAGTGTAACTTGTAAAGGTTGATAGAGCTAGAAAATTGGAGAAAAGGGCTGAGATTTTTCGGATGGAAGCAACCCACAATCGTGGGAATTGGTCTACGATCATGGGAATGCCTAATGAAGGAAGAAAGTTTCTGCCAATAAATCCCATGATCATGGGAATCAGTTAAACATCCAATATACTTCTTTTATGTGTGGATTGCAACAAGTAGTGACTAGGTGCTTTCATATGATCCATTTAGTCTTGAATGAAGATTGAATTGAGCCTAGAATGATGCTTGTATAAGTGATTAAAGGAGTGCTATGTTTAGTGTAAGAATTGAAGATAGAACTTAAGAATGAATTGTTATGTATCAAGCGTTGAAATCTAAATTTTTGAGATGTCATGGGAATGAAAGTAAACCTTTGAAGGCTAATGTGATACCAAGAAGATGAATTTTGTGTATTAGTAAATATGAATGATAAATTGAGTATTTTATGACCTTAGAAATGCCAGAATAATCTTAGTGAATGATTGAATGATGAATTTAGAATAATCTCAAATAATTGACGTGTTAATGTTGGCCCCGAGTCTCCGTTCCTATTTGATGGCGACAAGGCGTCAAAAATTTGGGTACTTTTAAAATAAAAATAATCATAATTGAAATTAATATCAAAATAAGAAGAATTTAATTCCTTGGTGGGAGCCAAACAATTACACAAACACTTTAATCAAAATAGCCTAGAATTTCTTGGACATGAAAATAAATTAAAAGAAATCATAAATTAATATAAATAAATTATAATAAAGTAAATAAATAATTATTAAATTAAATAAAATTAATAAAAGGAGTAAGAACAATTACCCAACAATTTCAATAAATTAACATAGAATAAAATGGACATGAAAATAAATTAATTTATGTGTTAAAAGAAGATTTAACAATTGAATTAACAAAATTTCAGAAAAACAAAATTCATAGGAGTGACAATTTCTCACGCCCGTGAGAGATGTCTACAAAGAGTCACGGATGTCACAAATCTCTCATGCCTGTGAGAGATGTCTAAAAAGAGTCACGGGCATGAGTTTTTGTCTCTCACGTCTGTTAGACAAGGGCATCACGATCGTGGGGAAAAATTGGGGTTCCTCGCGACTTTCAGTGAATAGTAACAGAGAATCGGGTTTGTTGCGATAGTGACTTCATAGTCACAAAAATCAATTTCAAAACTTTATAACTTTTAATCCAGAAATCCAAAAATTACAAACTTTATGTCGTTAGAAAGCTAAGAAAAAGATCTATAACTTTCATTAAGATACTTTTGTCAAATTTTGCTTGGATCAATATAGTTTATTCCTTGAAGTTTTAGAACACATTTTCATTTCTTTTTACTTTATGATATCTGTATATACTACTATGCAATTTCCAAAAGACATGGTTACACACACACACACACACACGCACGCACGCATGCACACACACCCACCCACGCATGCACGGACACACACACACACACACACACAGAGCTGCGGATACTGATGTGGCTTCTAATACACATCTTCACACTTCTTATCAGAAATCACATAAGTAGCATAATACAAAAATTACAATCTTGAATGCTCATGTGTGATATGCTTTTAAATACCAAAAGATTCTAAACTAACTGATTACAAAAGTCTAAAATCTTGGAGTTTCTAAACTTTGCAAGGGCTCAATAGTGATCTGCTTTCTCTTCACCTGAGGAGTGGAAAAATTTATGGGGTGAGCTAGGAAGCTCAGTGGCTAATATGCTTATAGCTATTGGTGACGAACCATACACACACACATCAATCAATCAACTACACATACATACATACACACACACACGAGCACGTACACACACACACACACTCACACACACACACACACATACACACTCACTCACTCACTCACTCACTCACTCACAGACACAGACACAGACACAGACACAGACACAGACATAGACACAGACACAGACATAGACATAGACACAGACACAGACATAGACACAGACACAGACACACACCCACACACCCACACGCACAAACGCACACACGAGCGCACACGCACACGCACACGCACACACACACACACACACACACACACACACACACACAAAAATTTAGTTAACAGAACACATACCTAAAATTTCGGTCACATAAGTTAAATCAAATACCTTTGTTTTCAATCATTATCAGGAAACATATAATCATAGATCATGCTCAACAACTTTCAATGAATGCATAGACAATATGACTCGAGAGAATCGCATAGAACGAAATGGAAAAATAGAAGTTTACTCTATAGACAAAATAAGTCCATTTTTCGAAGCTCATATACCACAAGCGGGCAGCCAGGTGAAGGTTTTAAGTCAACGTGCATGTGACAAACGAAATGGTATGTTTCTCGCCCACATAAGCGGATTTTCAAATGCATACATATTTCATAGCATATTCATGTTTTCATGCTTAATTTTCTGCTTTTCACCAATACAGAAATATAACATCTTTCACATAAACATATTATCAAATTCATAGAACATATTTTTCCCACATTCACAATGAGTATGCTAGTAGTGTGCCCTAGGCCAATGATCATATGTGATTTTTGTACTGACATTCTAACTTATTATTTATATATTATGAGGTATTCTTTTATATATGCATGTATATTGTTTATGTAATGTGATTTA
>JAOSBO010195531.1:0-19443 GCA_027563915.1 Erythroxylum rotundifolium | reverse complement strand
TTAATGATAGCATGTAACCTATTAGCATTCATTGGATTAAATAAGAAAGAGGTGCATTATGATGGACCATCTTCTTTTTTTTATCACAAAACCAAAATTGATATGTCTCATTTAGGTTTATTGTGTTTTCATATAGTCATCTTAAAGACAATTGCGAAGAGTCTCATTTATTGGCATCTTTATAAATGATTAAAGAATGAAGTGACGCATTTGATGAAAATCTTTTCTTTCTTTTTGAAAAAACCGAAATTGAGAAGGCGTAAGAAGAGATTCATTCATTTTTGACTCTATGTCTCTCCTATCTTGCATGATATAGACGAAAATTGCATGAGAAGTGTCTCAAAAATTGGCTTCTTTCTTCTAAGGAAAAAAATATCTTCAAGTTTTCTTCTCCTTTCCCACTAAAGGATCTTGTTAACCAAGTTGTCCAAGAATAACAAGCGGTAGATCAAAACTTTCAAGGATACAATATCGAGAAGAGGATAGAATATTGAGAAGAGGATATATTGCCAAGGATAGGATAGCAGAGCAAAGAGCTAAAGCTGTAGCGAAGGAGACGATAATATAATTTCTACCACCTTGTTCTTATGTTTATTATCCTTATACCATATTATATATGGTTATGCTTGTTGATTTGGTTATGTTGCTTCTACTGCAATTTTGATTTCTAAAAATTTTTCAAATCTTCCGTTTTATCCAAATCATGCATGCTTTATTTTTCGATCCACCAATAGGTTAGGGGGTAGGAGGGGTAAAATTGGGAGTAAAATGTATGAGAATTGTATGTCCCCTAATCACTCCACTGAAGACCACAATTGTGGCCTTGGAAATTCCTACATTCTTTCCTAATTTTTGCTCTTTTCCTCATTTCACTCCTGACGTCCTTCCACACCTTATAACTACATCATCACCTGATTGTTTCCTTTGCTAAACCATTCTCATCCATTATGAAAAAGAGAAAACTAAGAATTCTTAGGTCAAACTTATGTATGATCTCCTTAAGATGTTCATCTTATCTCAAAAGCACATACAAGCATAATTGGAAACCTAATCTAATGCAAAGTATGAAACAAGTAAAAGTTGGAAATCATAGGTTATCTCTTATACAGTACTTTGTTTGCCTTCACTAGCTTAACGTTCTTTTCTTTCTTGTGGTGATTCAAATGGGTCATGTGTTTGTAGCACCACTATAACTTTCATGAATTGTATTCAAGCTACGAGACTATGGTTCTTACCACCTTTTTTTTGTTTTCTTCTTCATTTGAGTCTTTGTCGGATTTGTGGTTGTTCTAATGAGTCCTTACAAGTATGACCTTGCTAAAATTCTTTATAAAATTCATTACTCTTTATGGCATCCATATATTTGAAAGAATTACTTTTAAAATTAGACACTTTAAGGCACCTTGTCATTCCCCACTCTCGGAGTCCATTCACCCCCTAACTAAAACATCCTTGACTACACCTTGAGGATGGTGGATTGATCTATCAGTTGTTTGAACATGCATCCTGGCTGGTCTTATTTCACATATCTCCATTTTCTTACATAAGGTATAAGGCATCATACTTATACTAGCTCCTACATCTGCAAACGTCTTATCCATTTTGACACTACCAATGGTGCATGGGACGTAAAAATCTCCCAGATCATCTTGCTTTTTTGGTAGTGCTATAACTTTAATGGAGTTCATTTTGCTTAACAATTCATTCCCCAGCTTCTCCTTTATAAATTTTGTACAAGTGAGTCGCATTTTAAATTGCTTTATTATATCTAGAACTTCATTCAGTTTTGCTTCCTTTTATTTTCTCATCGCTCGAATAGGTTATGGAATCGAAGGTTGATATTTTTAATTTCAATCAAATTATATTTAACCTGCAGGGAACTTTCATTGGTCTTTCTCCTTTATTCTTCCTCATCATCTTTAACTTGAATAGGCTTTTCTCCAGCAGCCTGGGTGATTACCATTATCCTTTCCATTGGATTCGTCTCGGTATTACTAAGAAGGGTTCCAGGACTTTGTGTTGAAAACACGTCTGGTAATTGGGTCATTTGAACTTTTAAGCTGTATATGGTGAAGGCATAACTCTTTGTAACTTGTTTAAATTTTCCTTCTATCGTCTTATGAGCATCTTCCATTCCTCCAATCTTTTCTAAAATCTTATCTGACTTAGAGTCTATTGAGTTTGGTTTCTTCTGTTTAAAATCAGGTGGTCCTTGAGGTTAGAATTGACCTCGCACATTATTTGACTAGGAGAAGTTCGAGTGATTCTTCTATCTAGGGTTATATGTGTTTAAGTAATGGTTGTTCCCCCTTAACCAAGTTACACTCCCATATACTTACCTTGTTCTGATTTATGGTCTTTCATTATAAAGAAATGAATGTTGTCGTGGTTATTTTGTCCACACA
The DNA here is from genome assembly GCA_027563915.1 of Erythroxylum rotundifolium. Classification (NCBI taxonomy): domain Eukaryota; kingdom Viridiplantae; phylum Streptophyta; class Magnoliopsida; order Malpighiales; family Erythroxylaceae; genus Erythroxylum; species Erythroxylum rotundifolium. The sequence continues at coordinate 17,038 of JAOSBO010195531.1, read as the reverse complement.
TCTTTGCTAAAGAGCTTTCACAGGAGTTGAAAAAGAGACTTTCACTATTATTTAGACGTCGAGTCAAGTTATCAATCTTAGTATGCATTTCTGTGAATGGGTCAACAACTAAAACTCCTTTTTGCTCGTGAAGGGTTATATGTTGTCTACTCTTATCCATTGTCCAAAGACAACTGTTATTGGTCATTTCCTCCAATAACTCCTCCGCTTCATCAACCATCTTCCTTATTAAAGATCCACTAGATGTTGCATCTATGGTGCCTCATGTGGTTAGGCTAATGCCATTATAGAAGGTTTGTAATAGGAATTTCTTTGGTAGTTTATAGTGTGGGCACCTCCTTTCCAAATCCTTAAACCATTCCCAAGCATTATAAAGTGGCTCCCATCACTTTATTGAAAATTTGTTATTTCCTTTATCAATTTTATAATTTTAGTGAGAGGGAAGTACTTCTTTAGGAATGCATGCACCAAATGCTTCCAAGTTATGACATTTACGGGGTCAGTGAATGATACCATGCCTTAGCTCTTTCCCTTAGTGTGAAGGAAAAAAGCCTTACCCTAATGGCATCTTCTAACATTCCATGATATCTAAAGGTATCACATATTGCTAAAAAATTTACTATATGCTCATTAGGGTCCTCATTAGTCAACTCGTAGGATCGTACATTTGGTTGCAATAAGCTCAGCAGGGCAGGCTCAATTTCAAATGAAGCTACTTAAACTAGCGATCAAGTCATGACTTGATTTGTAGCATTGAACCCCGGTCTCATGAAGTTCATAAGGGTTCACAGCTGGTTTCCTTGGTTTCCATCTTGATCAAATTCTTGGTGACATTCTTCTACTATAGGCTCTTCAATTTCTTCTTTTTGGCATCTTGCTCATTGAATTGCTCGTTCTAAGTGGGTGATATCAAGTGCTAGGGTTTTGGTGATTTAATTTGAACTTCAAGTAACTTTTGTGTTCATGCAACTATAATGACACAAGATGGTTAAAAATTCCTTAAACTAAAGAAATCCAGCTAATCCTAACTAACTCCTTAGCAACGGTGCTGAAAACTTGTTTCAAGTTTTAATCTTATAAAACCCTTAATATTTTGCAAGCATACGGGTTGTAGCATAGAATATGAGGTGTCAATCCCAAGAGAAATAAGTGAACTAATTGAATCATAATTTGTCTAAGGCCTAAAAGTGTAATTAAAATGAAAATAAAAACTAAACAAAAAAGTAAACAATCAAATATGGAGTGATTGAATTGAGAATTCTAAATTAATACAAGATACAAAATTTGAGCAAACCCAATTGACAATTGAAATTCAAATAGGGAAGATTAATAAACTATGATAAAGGAGATTTATCCTATCATCAATGCTAATTTAGTCACTTTTGTGTTAATGCGGTGTCAGTCCTAGACTTCCAAAGGTTGCATTAGTCTCTCTCAAGTTGTAATCACTATGCCTTAAATCATAAACCCTAATTAAGTTAAGTTACTAAACATGTAATCTCTCAATTAATAAAATAACCATAACATAATTAGTTATTAACTGCTCTAATAAACAACTGGGTCCTTACACGAGATCTCCCTTCATATAATTACTGATTTGATTATTTGTATGGTATATTCGATCTTTTAACTCTCATTAACCAACCTAATCATTTTGCATTTATTTCACTGTCTTGATTTATTATTGAAGTATACAATTATAATAAATAATCATAATACCCAGCATCATTAACAACAAAAGTAGCTAGATTAACATTAAATCAAGTATAAATCCCTAAAAGAAGTTAGAACATCCTTAAAACAAGGTTCATCATCATCAAATCCATCTTATACATCAAATTAACAAAATTAAAGATGGAAAAAAGAAAACATAACTTAGGAGGAGAGGTTGAAACAGCAACAAAAGCTCCACCTTCTCTCTCTCATTCTCCCTCTTTTTCTTCCTCTTCCTTAGTTTCTCCCAAAGTGGCAAATGGAGGCTCCCATTTTTAGGTCATTTTTCTTGTCTTATAAAGTCCTTTCCTAATTGGGGTAAATTCGAGGTTTTACTTAGGCCCAAAATTCCAAAATAACTTGCAAAAACTTAAGTTCAAGAGGATGATTCACGTCTGTCATTGCGTAGTCCATGATCTTGGCCCTGGGTCCTCCACTGGGCTTCCTCCAAATCTTCTCTGTTCTTCGATATCTGATCTTAAACACTAACAAATACATCAAAGCACCTAAAACATATAAAATTAAAGCTCGATAGCATACTCTAACCTACGTAACACTCAGAACAAAAACATTTAACCAACTAACAAAATTCTAAACCTAAACATGCATGAATCAATTAATTAACAACTAAAAACATACTAAAATGCCTATTAAAACATTATGAAACCTACAACTATCAATGTATATTTTATCATTTGACTAATTTCAATTTATTAAATTACTTAATTTTAAGGGTATGGTTAGGTTACCTTTGTTGAGTAGGCAACTCACCTCTTGCCACCATATTATTTGCTAGGAGTTAGAGGCATTCTCATTAACCTTAGTGCATATGATTGATAGGGTGGAGTCTAGGTGAGGCTAGTAGATTAAATTAAGCAAAGTTATTTTATTGTATATAACTTTAAATGTGACAGATCAAATGGCTTTCCTTGTACATAAAATTTTTTAGGTTGATAAACATCATTTTGTTTAAACTAATGATGGTTTTTGTAATTTATGATATGATTATGGAAAGATTTAGACAAATTGTGGTTTAAGAATTTTGGAACATCACATTTAGGTGGTATCAAAGCAAGTTTATGTTTTTTGGGACAAATTAAGTAAAAAAGCTAACAATATATCATTTTCTTATCTAGTATGGTTTTAGGAGATAATACTGTTGGGCCAATGCAGACTATGGAATTAGGTAATTTGATCTATGCTCCAAATGTGTTTGATTACAGGGATGCCGAAGTGTATCGAGTAAGAGGAGAAATGTCAATGCCACCTCAGATGATGTAGTTCTTTCAAATGATGCATTAGACTATTGTTGCGACTTTAGGCTAAGGTGATTTTGAGGTCGACCGTAACTATGAGCAAATCCGTAAGAAGGGTCCAATGAAGTTTTGAGGCACTATTGATTTTGAGGAGGATGAGGCATGGTTGGAGCAGATAAAGTTAGTCTTAGATTATTTGGAGTGTCCCTTGGAAAGAAGGTTACAATATATTGTTTCACTATTCCAAGACAATGCACTAACTTGGTGGAAGTTAGTGGAGAGATCTTATGATTCACAGGAGATGACTTGGCAAGACTTCCACAGAGAGTTTATAGATAAACATAATTTGCAAATATATCAATATCAAAAGAATATGGAGTTCATGAGTTTGGTTCGAACATAGGAGATGTCAGTATTGGAGTATGAGATTAGTTTTGCAACCTTGACTCAGTATACATTAGAAGTTGTGGAAAATCTAGAGGATAAATGTTACTAATTTGAGTAGGGTTTAAGGATAAAGATTCATTAAGGTTTAGAGCTACTATTTATGATTTTAAGAAATTCTTGAAGACTACAGTCAGAGTAAAAGATGTGATAGAATATGGCAAAAATACAGGAGATGTGAAGAGGCGACCAAAGAATCATTATGGAGAGGGGAGTTGGTCTGTTAAGAGGGGATTTAGTAATTTATGGTCTACTAATTTAAAGGATCTAGGAGAACCGAAATACATCAAGTAAAAGTGGTAGTTTCTATAAGTTTAGTGGAAATTAAGGAGCTGGTAGGGATTCAGGACAATATGGTACCATTAGTGCACCATCAGTTAGATTAGACAGAAGGCTTAGTTAAGGGTTCAAAGGAACTTTTAGTATAGGAGTTTGGAGGGGGTAAAAGTTGTGCTACTTATGAGAAGGTTCACAAAGGACCTTATTGGAGACCTATTAGGATTAATCAGGCATACTAGATTTTTGGAGGGTAGGGGTATTTATAAAAGAGTTATCTGATAGTAGTGAGGAGTTCGAGAGTGAAGGCAAAGGAGAAAATATATGGTCAAAGTGGTGCTTTTGGTTTATACAGAGGTTCAGGTAGAGTTGGTAGAGTTAGGATTAGTTACCTTTCTTATAGGATCAACACCTTAGGTACTACGTAAATGACTTGTGCGCCTACGGAATTTACTAAGGTTATAAGTAGTAAAACTTAGCGAATGTAACCTTGAGCGAACAAGCTTTTTAAGTCGTTGCTAGGAAAGGCAATTTTGTTCTATAGTTTAAGGCATTAGAATAATTGTAATTTTTTTTTTCTTTTTTTTTTGTTTACTTTAGGGATCGTGCTCTTGGATAAACATAAGAGTCACGAGGGGTTTGAGTCATGTGTCTGAGGTGATAGATTTAGGCATAACGCGATTAGAACGAACCTTTAGGAAAGCTCAACAAGAGGAAGAAAAAGAGATCGAGAAATCACAAATAGTCGAGGAATTTCAAAGGAATATGGATCAGGAAGTTAACCGTAAGAAGTAAAAACAGAGGACCCTCATGCACTTTATGAGACTAGGGTTTAATCCAGAAAACTAAGGAGTGGCTAGAACACTATTCAAGTAGTCTCGTTCGAATCAATCCAACCCTCCTGAACATGCTTCAGCAGAACATACAATTTTATGGATTGGTGAATAAAGATCTGAACGCACTCATGGTGAGTTTTTCTTGATATCTGTAATACCTTCCAGTATTACCAGATATAGAAAAATGATGTTAGAACTAGGTTGTTTCCCTTCACGGTCAAAGATAGAGCGAAAGGCTTGGTATTATTCACTGAGCCACACTAACGTTACGACGTGGGAGCTGTTGTACGTGCCTTTCTCGATAAATACTTCCTATTGACAAAGACCACGATGATAATAAAGGAAGTCACCAATTTCAAACAAGGTGACGGGGAGTCAATTTATGAAGCGTGGGAGAGTTACAAGGACCTGTAGAGGAGATGCCCACACCACATCCTACCCAAGGAGTTCTTGTTGTAGATGTTCTACAACGGAGTGAACACACATACTAAAGACACCATCGATGCGTTGTCGGGAGGATCTTTAATGAGGAAGATGGTTGATGAAGCAGAGGAGTTGATAGAAGAGATGGCCAGTAATAGCTGCTTATGGGTAAGTGAGAGAAGTAGGCAACCTACTACCTTTAGAGAGTAGAACGGAGTTTTCGCACTCGATCAAATAACAAAGATGGAAAACAAAATCGACAATTTGACACAATAACTCAGCAATATGAATGCATCATCATCAACCCAAGTTAAGGTTGTGTAGTTGATGTGTGAGCTATGTAAGTAGTCAGATCATGATACGGTGGACTACTACCTGATGAGAGATGACAACCAAGAGCAAGTAAACTACATGGGGGCTCAATTTGGACGAGGAAGCGGTAATAATCCTTACTCCAACATATACAACCCCTGGTGGAAGAATCACCCTAACTTCTCTGGGTCGAACAAAGATAGGAGGCATAGAGGAATCACATTAGAGGTTCGAGAGTAAATTCAAGCAAGTTACAAAGGATCATGCCTCGTCCATCCATGATTTAGAAGTCTGAGTGGGGTAGCCCGCGGAAGCAGTGTTGACTCAGAATGTTATAACTCTTCCAAGCAACACTGAGTTAAACCCAAAAGAGCTTATCATTGTTATAAGCCAGAATCAAGACAAGGAGCTAGAAAAGATAGGAGACAAAGGAGGAGGTCAAATGGTTAAAGAAAACCTTCCTAACGAGACTATGAGTGAATCAGTGTAAGTAACCTGATGGATATTCCCTCACTAATTTTATGCTCATAAGGAATTATATGCCAGGAGGGAAGTAGAGAAGTTGTAGGAGATGGAGCAAAACAAGATTAAGGACGTTACGGAACTAGTGCAGTTGAAGCTAAAATTAAAGGAGTCCATCATGAAGAAGGGTAAGGAGCGACCACTAGAAGACATCCCTAACATAGTGAAGAAGGATGATCCAAGGGACTTTTTCATCTCCTATAGTATCAACAGGATCATTGTAGATAGGGCATTCATGGACTTATACGCGAGCATAAATATGATGCCCTACACTTTTAGTCTTAAATTGCGATTACAAGGGTTAGCGCCCGTTAAGTTTTTTATTAAGATGGTCAACAGAACTTTGCATAGACCATTGGGAATCATACAAGATCTGTTGGTAAAGGTTGGTAAATTTATCTTTCCCACGAATTTCTAGAATTTGGATATCAGTCAAGATGAGGACCTCCCGATGATTCTTGGACAACTGTTCTTAGCCACTGCGTGCCCAATTATTGATGTTAATGAGGGCGAACTAATTTTACAAGTAGGGAAGAAGAAATTGACCTCCAAGTTGACTATTAGAGAGTACGAAGCTCCTTCACCTCTAGTGGATCGCAACAAAACCAAACCTCAAGGAGAATGGAAAGACATTGAGAATCCTAAAAATGGTTTCTAAAAGAAGTTCTCCAGAAGGAAAAGGTGAGGCAAAGAAAATTAGAAAGATGGTGGCAATTGCAGTATGGTAGCTAAGGTACATATTTTGTGACTAATGGCGATGCTACCATCAATCCAGTCATTCCAACCACCGTCAGCTTAAAAGAGTGTTAAGCTAGTGACGTTAAAAGAAGCATTACATGGGAGGCAACCTATGGAAAAAAAATAATGTCATATTGAATTTTGCTAGATTAGTTGAATTTTGTAGTTAGGTTTATTTTTGTTTTGTTTGAATTAAAGCAAAAAAAGGAATAGGAATTCAGAATCATAGGGAAAATTATGCAATCATATAAAAAGAAGTGAAAAAGAATTACAATGTAAAAGAGAAAAGAATTGGAAAAATAGCAAAAGAAGGGCTTTGGTGTCCTAGCAAGTCACGTTCGTGGCTTACAATTGAGAACCCCGTTGATGGTATGCTCCATGCCAAGATTATGGTAAGTAGTTCATGATAGTGGCCTACAACTATGCAAAAATAGGAGAGGACGTAATTTTTTTAAGCCATTTTTACCTTTTCACCCTGTTTACCACCTATATATTCAATTCTTACTTAACTTTCACCTTCACTTTCATTTTCACTTTATCTCTATAAAACTCCAGCATCCAAATGCTCTTACGTCTCTCTAAAATTTTTTAACCTCAAGTTTTTCCAAACCGCTACTGAGATCATGCCACGTATCAAGCAAATAACCCAATGAGAACCTCATGGATCACAACAAGTCACCAAACAGGGGAGAAGGAACATAACAGCGGACTTTAGAGCACTATTTCCTATCCACACCGAGGAGGAAGATACTTGTTTTCTATCGCTTCATTTTAGACAAATTTTAGCTCCTAGGTATTTTGATTTTGATAAATTGGATAGGATAGAATTGTGGTAGCGGGTAGAAAACCTAGCCGAGTGAATCCAGTGAGGACAGTTCATATGGTTCCAAGTCCCTGTTTGTGAAGAGTTAACCTTAGAATTTTTCACATCCTTAACCTTTGACCCTAAGAACATGAAAGAATTATGGTTTAGATTAGGGGGACAAGCATATGAATTAAAATTGGAGATCATGTGTGAGGTGTGTGGATTCCCTAAATCTACCATCATCGACCAATATGATGATTTTTTCCCTTTTCAATACTAGCATGAGCTTACTGGGATTGAACGTTTCTATGCCAAGAATGCACACAACAATATTATTCGATCCCATGAACACTTGATACTGCACAAATTTATGTGTTAGCTAGTTTTTGATAAGTCAGAAACTAAAAAGTATTCAACCAAGGAGCTTTTCATATTGTGGTGCATGGACCATAGCATTCCAATATACACATCCACATATGTGCTGAATGTCCTTGCTGCAACTCCGCGCAAGCGAAGCAACCATCTTGGAATGGAGTACATAGTGTCTACCATTGCAGAGAATTTTGGTGTGGATCAGAGTAGATTAACAATTCACCTCCTGAGTTCCTTGAACACCATCACTTATTTCAGGCAGAGATTATCTATTCCACAGATATGAGTCTTCGGGATATCAATAAAATGACACATATGCAAACTAAGGCAGGTTAGGCGAGTTCAAGCTCTGCACAAACTTAGCAAACATAGGAGGAATTAATAAGCGAAGAAGAGGAAGAAAAGGACCAACATTGGACAAAGGTTTTGGATGCAATTTCCAAAACCAACAGAACACTAAAGGAGGTAGAATGTACACAGTGTCACTAAAGCCAAGAGATCCAACAACTTCATCAGTATTTCAAGTCTTAAGGTGTTCAATTACCATCTCTAATAACATCACCACCTCCATTTCCATAGAATTTATTTTTGACCCAGTTGTTTCTTTTAATTTTCTTCCCCAAATTATCCTTTAGTTCTAGGTCATTTATGTTTATTTCTTTTTTATTTTCATTTTTAATTTTATTTGTTTTGTGTTTATTTTAATTCTTTTCCTTTCTTTTTGCTTATGTGTTTGTGTGTGCTCTTTCTCACATTGAAAAAAATGTGTTGCTCAAGTGTAAGGAGGGATTCTATGTTTTTGCTTTTTTATGTGATTTTTCATATCATATGATAGTGTTAGATTGCATTGTGTGAAGTGTGTGAATGTGTCAGTGGCTTAGATTGAGTGAATTCTTTTTAATTTTGGACATAGTCTATTAGATTGTGAACGATCATTAGCTTGCAAAATTAGTGATTTATGGGGCCTTTGGATAAATATATAGCCTAATTAGGACTTAGGGTAAATTTAGCACCCTCTAGATTGTCACATTCATTCATAATTTGAGGTTTTTTAGCTTAAGTAGCTTAACTAATCTTTTTTGTAGAAATGAATAGCTAAAAGCAACAAGGTAGGCAATAAAAAAAATGTGTTAAATAAACCATTATTCCTCTGGCCTTCGGATTATGAATAAAGTTAGTAATCAGTTGAAAAACGTGATAATAGCTGAGTAACCAGATTGATACACATTACAATTGTGTGCCTACAAATGTGTGCCTTCATGTAAAAAGGCTATAATGATGTTTCAACCAAGTTGTTAATAAATGACTTAATCCAGTAACCAGATCGACATTCATCACCAATGTTTGCCTCCAAGTAAAAGACTAAGTCCCAGTTTAATAATAATAAAAATTTTAATTAAAAATCTACCAGACTTGTAATAATTTTGAATTTTCATGGAATATATTTAGGAACAGTTACAAAGTCTAAGAGACCGAAAAATTATTAATGTGTGAGTACAATTGAAAAGGGTAAATAAGTTAACACTTAGGTCTTGATTAAGTTGTATATTTAGTTCAAAGCCCTTAGACATATATTTTGCATGTTAATGATTTGACATAAATTGAATGATTGCATCCAAGATTAAATTTATTTCATGAAGATGAGAGTCGTTGCCTCATTATTGCATTATGTGTTTTGTATTGTTAAGTGTTTGTTGTTTTTCTTGCTTGAAGACAAGAGAATGTTTAACTATGGGAATGTTCATAGTTGTGTTTTGCATGATGTTTTAGGGTTTAATTTGTTATGTATTTAGTGTGAATTTGAGTGTTGAGTGTGCATTTAGGTTTAATTATGTTAATTTGTGTGTTTAAGTGTTTTTATGGGTTAGTTTGAGCCTTTGAGCTTAATTGTTATATTTTTTAGGTACCTTATTGTGTTTACTGGTGTTGCAGGGCAAACAGGGAAGAACTAGTGGCAGCAGCCAGACCACTATTATGCATATTGGTCATGATCGTGATAGAGAAGAAAGAGCCAGTAACAGCCAAGCCATGATTGTGCATATAGGAGCATGATCGTGACAGAGAGTGTTCAGTCAAGCCACGACCATGACAGAAAGGTTAAAGCGTCGGCCAAGATTGTGCCAGGCGAGGCCACGATTGTGCTTTGCATCAGGCTGACATAAAAAATTAAGTTTTGCAAGATTTTTCAGATCGTTTTGACCCCAACTTTGACCTAGGGCTTCCACATAATAAATAGAACATGATGTGACAACCACCAATAGTCTTTGGAGAGCTAGAGATTCGTGCAAGAGAGTGTTATTCTGCAAAATTCAAGAGAAACCTACAGAGAGATCAAGAGATTGAGGAAGGAGACGAAGGAAGAGAGACACAGCGATAAGTTTGACGCGATATATTTCCCAGAACAGGCAGTTTCTTGCATTCATTGCCTCCAAGATCCACTCCTCTAGTATTTCTTATTTTTATTTTGATTTTATTGATGTATGAAATTGGGATATTCATTGGAAATATTGTTGCTGAGTGTTAATTTGTTGTCAATACTTACCTTTGGGTTTTTTAGTTCTTGAGATTAATAAAGTTTATTTAATTATGTTTTCTTTAGATTTAATTGTGATTCAATTTCTATTCATGATAATTTGACAATAAACTGAGAGGGTGAGCTAGGTAAAAATCAGTGATTTGGGCTAACAAGAATTAGGTGAATTGATAAGTGGAGGATTGAATCAAACCGGTAGAGTCATGTAATGAGAGATTGAGCATAGGTTCTCGGAAGGTTAATAGATAACTTGGAACTAATTTAGGTTTTAGATCAATAGCGAATTGAGAGATTGCGATTCCAAAATATAAATTAGGGATTATCAAGTAGGGTTAAGAATTATAACTTAAGAGAGAGTAATTCACCCGAGGATCGTCTAGGCCTGTTAAATCGAAAATTACATAATTGGTTAAATTTTCTTTAGTTTCGAATTAAATCCCCCTTTCTCTCACTTTTTTATTTCTAGGTTGATTTCGGACTGTTTGTGTGAGTTTGCTATTTTGTGACTTTCCACTTTTTAAATTCTCATATTTGAATATTGATTGATTTATTTTTTGCATTAGTTGTTTATTTAGGTTTATTGCAAACTTAACTGACATTAGATTTTATGACTAGTTACCTTCTTTGTAGGATCAACATCTTTGGTACTACGCGAACGACTAGTGCACTTAAAAAATTTAACAAGGTTATAAGTAGTAAAACTTAGCGCATGTAACCTTCAGCGAGCAATTTTTTGAGTCGTTACTAGGGAAGACTATTTTGTTCTATAGTTTAAGGTGCTATACTAGTTGTAATTTTTGTTTTCTTTTTTTGTTCATTTATTTTAGGAATCGTGCTCTTGCATGAACACAAAAGTCACAAGGGATTTGAGTTGTGCGACCGAGGTGATAGATTTAGGCATAGCGCGATTAGAACGAGCCCTTAAGAAAGCTCAGCAAGAGAAAGAAGAACAGATTGAGAAATCACAAATGGCTTAAGAATTTCAAAGGAATATGGATCAAGAAGTTAACTCTAGGAGGCAACAATAAATGACCCTCATAAACTTTATGAGACTAGGGTTTCATCTAGCAAACCAAGGAGTGGCTAGATCGTTTGTTCAAGCCGTTTGCTTTGAAATCAAGCCAGCCCTCTTGAACATGCTTTAACAGAACATCCAATTTTATGGAATGGTGAATGAAGATCAAAACGCACACATTTTGAGTTTTCTCGAGATCTATGATACCTTCCAATATCTCCAGATGTCGAAAACATATTTAGAACGAGGTTGTTTCCCTTCACACTTAGAGATAGAGCAAAAGCTTGGTATCATTCACTGAGCCCCATTAACGTTATGACATGGGAGCAGCTGGTGCGTGCCTTTCTCGATAAATACTTGCCATTGAAGAAGATCACGATGATAATAAAAGAAATCACCAATTTCCAACAAGGTGATGGGGAGTCAATTTATGAAGAGTGGGAGCATTACAAGGACCTGCAGAGGAGATGCCCACACCATAACCTACCCAAGGAGTTGTTCTACAGCGGAGTGAACCCACATACTAAAGACACCATCGATGCGGCATCGGGGGGATCTTTAATGAGGAAGATGGTTAATGAAGCAGACGAGTTAATAGAAGAGATGGCTAGTAATAGCTACTTATAGGTAAGTGAGAGAAGTAAGCAACCTATTACCTTTGGAGAGTAGAAGGGAGTTGTCACAGTCGATCAAATGTCGGAGATGCAAGCCATGATCGGTGGTTTGGCGCGACAACTCAGCAATATGAAGGCATCATCATCAGCCCAGGTTAAGGCTACATAATTGAAGTTTTAGCTATGCGGGCAGACAGATCATGATACGGTGGACTGTTACCTGATGAGAGATGACAACCAAGAGTAAGTAAACTGCATAAGGGCCTAATTTGGATAAGGAGGGGGTAATAATCCCTACTCCAACATATACAACCCGGGTGGAAGAATTACCCTAACTTTTTCGGGTCGAACAATAATAATGGAGGGCAGTTCTGGCCTTAAGGGCAATCGAGCTTCCAATAAGATATGGCAAGCTTGATGGATTCAAAGTTGGATACGATTCTGGATAAGATAGGAGGCATGGATGAAGCGCATAGGAGGCTTAAGAGTAAATTCAAGCAAGTTACAAAGAATCTTGTCTCGTCCATCCACAATTTAGAAGTCCAAGTGGGGCAGCTTACGAAAGCAATGTCGAATCAGAATGCTAGAACTCTTCCAAGCAACACTGAGTTAAACCAGAAAGAGCGTATCATGATTATAAGCCAAACTTAGGACATGGAGCTAGAAAAGGTAGGGGATAAAGGAGAAGGTCAAATGGTTAATTGTGATTCAATTTCTATTCTTAATAACTTAGCAATAAACTGAGAGGGTGAGCTAGGTAAAAATCATCGATTTGGGCTAACGAGTTAGGTGAATTGATAGGTAGAGAATTGAACCAAATGAGTAGAATCGTGTAATGCGAGATCGAGTATAGATTCCCGGTATGTAAATAGACAAATTAGAACTAATTTAAGTTTTGGGTCAATCACGAATCGAGAGATTGCGATTCTATAATTTAAACATCAAATAGGGTTAGGAATTATAACTTGAGGGAGAGTAATTCACCCTAGGATCGCCTAGGCCTGTTAAATTAAAAATTACATAATTGGTTAGATTTTCTTTGGTTTCTAATTAAATCCCCTTTCTCCCACTTGGTTTTTTCTAGGTTGATTTCGGATTGTTTATGTGAGTTTATTATTTTGAGACTTTCTGCACTTAAAATTCTCATATTTGATTATTGATTGATTTATTTTCTGCATTAGTTGTTTATTTAGGTTTATTACAAACTTAGCTAACCTTAGAGTTTAGGACAAGTTACCTTCCTCATAGGATTGATGCCTTAGGTACTACGCGAATGACCCGTGCGCTTGCTGAATTTGAAAAGGTTATAAACATTAAAACTTAGCATGTGTAATCTTGAATGAATAGTAATTAGGTTGGAAATTTTATTAAATAAAGTCTAATAGAATTTTATAATTTCTAGGTATGGAAGATGGATTAGCAAGTAAATTGGACCAATCAAATAGTTAAGTTCAAACATTAGGTAAGAATAACCTTAAAATGTACCTATATAATTGTGTAAGGTTTTTAAAATTATGAAGTTTGTTATTAATAAATTATTTTATGGTGAATCATATTTTGAATTGTAATTGATAAAATTATTAATTAACAATTAAATATGTGAAATTTTGAAATATATGGATTTTTAAGAAATTTATTTATTAAATAAGTAATTGACAATAGGTATAAAATATTTCATGTTTATATTTTGTTACATGTTATGATGTGTATTTACTATCAATTCAGAGAAAAAAAAAAGATAATTAAATGCAAAGTTGTTGATATATGCTTAATTGATTGTATAATTATTCCATAACACTTGGAGATTAATGACATGAACTTGCTTAAGTTACTCACTTTAACTCGTGTGTGGTTATAGGCAAAATTCGAAAGAAAAGGAGTGAAACTGAGTTGAAAGAACTATATTTAGGCCATTTTTTACACTCGTCTTCATGAAGCAAGAATGAAGAAGATTAAAGCAAATAATGACATGAAGAAGAAAAGAAAATGAAAACATAAAGTAAAGAACCTAGATATGAAGTGTCTCATAGCTGTTAGAATTACTGCATAGCCATGAGTGCATGGGACTATATCATGTGAAACATTACACACACACCTCTTATCCATTTAACATAGATTTTTAAGTATAAAAAAAAGGTATATGATAGATGGTGGATGATTGCACATGGAGGGCTGGAGCATCACACTCACAGCATGGTGTAAGATATGAATTTAATTAAAGGACAACAACTGAAGGACAACACTAACACATTTTTCCTCTTCTGCTTTGAAATACACTTGTCCTATATCCCTTTTAAACCTAGCTGTCACATTTTAAACAAGGTTGGAAGGTATAAAGAATAAAAGGGTAGATAAATGGGATAAAAGGGAAGAACCAAATGTGAGTGATAGCTACAACATGAAATGAAGAATTTAGAGACAGCTCACATTGCTAAAAGAGTGTGACTAACCAAGACAACATGCACTTTTCTTAGAGAATAAAATAGGGTGAAAGCTGAAACAAAAATCAAGTGGAGAGTTAGCTACAGTTGCGCAAGATAAGGAGCAATCAAGAGAGCATTCCCTTCTTAAAACAAAAGAAGATAGCCATTCATCTAGGTGTCGGTTGCACTTAGAGAGGGATAACTAAAGAGAGTGGACAGCAGCTTGATCACCTTCTTCTCTTCGGTTAAATGACGTAGTGTATTTGGTTGTTGCTTTGATTAATCGGACTTCCTAATTTGTAATGCTACTACTTAATTGAATCCAGAGATTATATCCTAAGTTATTCCGTAGTTAGATTTAATTAATGATTGTATCTTAATTAAAAAACACCTAAGGGAAAACTCAGGTTAATAGATTAATCCAAGATTAATAGTTTCTAAGAGGAGTTTAGGAATAACAAATCATTGAAATATGTTTAAATAGGGTGTAGCCGAGATTGAACCCAAGAACAGGGTCCTTAAGAAATTCATCACTTTCATCATTTTTTAATGTTTTCTTTATTTTATCTTTATTAGTTTAGTGGCATTTTATTTTCTTTTTTGATAAACCAACCCCTTTATAACCTAAACACTAATTGATTTCATTTCAACAACTTTACACACACTCTCTATGGGATTGACCTAGACTCACTACTACTATAATAGTAGGTCTAGTTTATTCTGAGTTGTGTTACGACATGCTACTAGTTGTATGTATGTATAATTAAGAATATTAGGGTAAGATGCGTCACATTCATGAAATTATGTAAAGACGGGTTTATAATGACTCAAGATTAGATTGTGAAAATTGGGAATCGGTGGCTTGCCTAGGATAGCCTATATCTAAGGGTTATAGATTAATGAGTTATTGAGATATAAGTGAGTTATGGTTATATGTCTATAAGGCAGGTGTATATTAAGTCTTAAGGATATCCTGTGTCGATAACTAGGTATTGAAGTAGTACCAAGGTATTAGATTATATTGAGGGATTGAGGTATATGGTGCTGATATTTACACAAATAATTTCGTTTTGACTCAATAAGTGATTAGATGAGAAGAGATGAGTTAATATATCATTGAATGTAAGTCTACTAGGTTAAGCAGGGCTTAGTTAATTTAGTTAATAAAAAGGTAAATTTAGTTAATGAAAAGGTAAATTTAGTTAATGAAAAGGTAAAACATAAATAGTAATAGTAAAAAAATATTAGTATAAATCATTAGTAGTAATAAAATTTTGGAAGTTAATTGAGTATTTTGACAGGCTAACTATTGCTTGTATATTTTACTATTATATATATATATATATGACTAATTTTAATATATATATTATTGTTGGACCAATAGATGTTGACAAATTAAATCCTTCTATGTTTAGTTAATAATAAAACTTAATGAAATGGTTAAGAAATAATTTCAGGTTAATTGGATTAAAATGAAGTTCATGAGATGGAACACTAGTCGACTAATGCTGGCACCAATTGACTATTATGCTGTTGATGAATTACAAGTCAGATGAAAATTAGATAAGATCAAGATTGCAATAATGAGTATCAGAATTAAACAACGTGGAATTCATGAGAAGATCTTGCATAAAGAATTCAAATAAGTATCTCAACAGTCAAATATTGGAGATTTTATGAGATCTGTTAGTTGGAGATTTAGACAAGTCGATTATCATGTTGCAAGTCGACTATCATCAATCAGATATGTTAGTCAGACATTTAGACAAGGCGACTATCATGCTATTAGTCAACTATTCGAAGAACGGAGCTGAAAGATTCATATAAAATGTTTGTGCTAGTCGACTATCACTTGGAAGACAAGTTGAATATAATGTACTAGTCGACTATTACACACCGACTAGTCGACTATCAGTTACAGCTGAACAAAATTTGACCTTGTCAAATGATTTTAAACGGGAGCAAATCTTTATACAACGGCTAGGAGCGTTCTATAACAGCTAGGAGAGTTCTACAACGGCTAGGATCATCCTGAAGCCTGCAAATAAATGTCTTCACTTCAGAGGAATGAATACACAAGTCCAAAGAGAATCATATGTGCTATAGTGAAAAATTATCCTCTTATTGCTCTCAATTTGTTTCTTAGCATATCCTGATTGTATTCAGCTATACTGAGCTTTACTACTTCATTACTGTCATTGTTAATAATGTGAGCTGAGTAATTGGAGAAGAATCGCTTGGAAGGTAGGATTTGTGCCGGAAAACAAATCATTTGTAAGGTGTAGCTTGAGCTGGAAGTCAAGTTGATTGGAAGAGTTCACACTAAACTAAAAAGTATGCAGTAAAGAGCTTTGACAAAATCCTAACTGGGAGCTTAGGTAGAGGAAGTAGGTCTTAGCACCGAACCTGTTAGATCCCATTTTTAGGATTTTATATTTTTATTTTATATTTTTATTTATTTTATTAAATTATCAAGCATGAAAATAAATTAGAATTCATGAATTAGGAATTTTTAGAGTCTAATATGGTATATTTTGAATTTTGAATGGTAGTATGAATTAAAAGAAAGAATTAAAATAAAGTGAAGGAGTTCATAGGAATTTTCTAATAAAGAAAGGGTAAATTGGTAAAAACATAAGAAAGTTGCCTTAAATGAATAAGAAAAAATAGGAAGGAGTCGTGAGTTATGGTGGTGTGAATTAAAAGAAGAGGAAGAGAATAAAGAGAAGGAGAGTTATGGAAATTCTTAGATAAGG
>JAOSBO010195525.1:0-19443 GCA_027563915.1 Erythroxylum rotundifolium | reverse complement strand
TCCATAAAACATCAATCAATCCACAAAATAGGCTACATCCCTAACCCTAAATGGGGTTTAGTTCTAACACATGATAATAGAATCAAAATGCATAGAGATTATCAACATTCAAGATAGTGTAGAGAGAGAGAATATAGAGAAGACAAATCAAGCTTGCTCCAATCTTGATGCCATCCTCCTTCTTCTTCCTCTTTTCCTATTATGGGTGCCTCCAATCTCCTTGCGTCGTGTTCAGTGCCAGAACCCCAATTTAGGTCTTCAAAATGAATATATATAGTATCTTGGGGTCAAAGAAACCTAGTTTTTGCTAAACAGGGGAATAAAAATCGTGTATGTGCTGTCAATGTTTGTTAGGCAGAACTTCTCGGGTTCTGGAGCAGTTTGGCTAGTGAATGTCCATTAGGTAGACATGATGTCCATTTGAAGGGACATGATGTCCATTAAGCGGACATTCACGGGTCTGTCAACCTTTTTTCTCTGCTCATGTCCCTTTGAAAGGACATGATGTCCGTTAGGTGGATATACACTGAGCATCTTCAGAAATGTGCACTTTTGACCCTTTAAAAGGACAAATCTCTCATCGAGGTCTTCACAGAAGTTGTAGAGCTTTAAGTCCTCTTCTAAAGCATACTTGAATGGCCTTAATCTAACATCCACAGCGAAAGTTATGTCTTTTTCCCCAAAATCTCTCCAATTAGACCTATTAAGCAATATAGTTAAATTATGTGAGAATTAACCAAATAAAGCTCTAAATTCATATAGAGATAAGTAAAATTAGTTCCAATTCATCCCAAAATCATAAATAAATAAATTTACTTATCAAAATCCTCCCACACTTGAACTATTGCTTGTCCCTAAGCAAAAGCAAAAGAAGACTAAATACTAAATCCACAAACAAGATATTGATTCCAGTTTTGTAGTTGCACGGTGGCATTTAGCATATGCTAGAAACCTTTAAACCACTATGTGTCTATAATGGAGGAGTTATAGTCTCTTGAGGGTTTACTTAAAATGAAAGATACCCACAAACATTTTCTTTCCATCATCCCACACCTAATCATTATCATAGTTCAATCCAATAAGTTAAAAGCATTATAAGTAAGAATTGAAATATAGACATAAGGCCGTATAATACTTCATAAATTAGATCACAAACTAAGCCACAATAAGAAATCATAATGCTTCATCAATCAAATTCACATGCCATGAATGAAGTTTCCCATAAAGCATTCACTTTCACATACAAGTGTTTAAGGGTAACTCTCAATCATCTTCTAATGCATGTCTCTTACCATAAGCTTGCATTTTATCTACTTCTCTACGACTCTCATCTATGACATATCCATGAATCAGAAAGGTCTTTATTTCTTTGGTTGTAATGGGCCCAAAGGGTAAAGTAGGCTAAAAAAGAAAGGATAAGAATTCAAACATCCAATAATTAGTAGAGAAAAACTACAAATATTACAATCATCATTGGCAAATTTTATTAAAAAATTTCCCAACAACTATAATACTTAAGAACTCCACCAACTCTATCATCAAAATTTTCATCATTCTTTCACCTTGGAATATAAAGTAAACATGCCCAACTTTTCAAAAACACCATTTAGATGCCAGTTTTTCTTTTATTTTCTCTTCTCTTTTTATTTCACTTTTTCACTTTTTTTGCTTTTATTTTATTTTATCTTTTTAGCATGTTCCTTCGATTTCCATAGAAAACACCCCCACACTTCTTCCTTTGTATACCTATCAATAAGAATATTGAATGCACAACATTTATAGCTCTACTAACCATTGAACAAAGGTAAATTTTTTTTTCTTGGTTCAAGGTTTCTAGGAATAGGTTTGTAAAGAAAAAGGCTCAAAGACAATCAAGAGGCACAAAAGGTTCACTAGGGGATTGATATATAAAAAGGGTTAGCTATTTGGCTCAAGCTCAATCCTAATGCCTTTTATCACTTTCATAAACATACCATAGTATGATTATGTAACCTCGAAAAGATGCAATGCAAGTTCAAGAAGTAAACATACATAGAAGAGAAAATTATGTGACTTACAAGAAAAATAGGGTGCAATCCTTTAGGCTCAAAAATAGGATTGTATATATGGATTATGTACCAAAATGCTACTATGTAAATGTGTTTTATCAATGGAATGAGGAGTTTAATCTTTGAAAATTTGTGTTATATATGTATGATGTCATACAAGTGAATGTGACTACTATAACATACCGCTTTCATAGGGTATATTCCTAAATGTCCTTTGGATAAACTCAAAAAAAAGGGGTTTTGGACTTCTACGGAAGTCAAGACCCTGCTGAGACTAAAGGATGGTTGGAAAGGAACGAAAGAGTATTCGATCAGATAGACTGCAAGTCAAATGAAAGATTTGACTATGTAGTCTCACTACTGCAAGGTCCAGCTTATCAGTGGTGAAAGATTGTTCCAGGTAGTACCACACAGCCTTGTAGTTTAAAGTAGGAAGACTTCCTAAAAGTCTTCAAGGAGAATTACATGTTGAAGATCTACCTGGATAGGAAGATGAAAGAATTCCTAGATCTAAAGCAAGGAAGTCTCACCATAAAAGAATATAAGCTAAGATTTAATGAGTTGATGGGATATGCTACTGTATAGATTCCTACTAAGGAGGACAAGTGTAGACAGTTTAAAGATAGGTTGAATATGGAGATAAGGACAAGACTAGTTATTACAAATCTGAGCAGTTTTTTTGAGTTGATAGCTACCTCTATCCAAATAGAACAATTGTTGAAAGATGGTCAAGGAGAATACAGACAAGAGTTTCGAATGAAGAGGCCTGATGAGTCCCAAGTTGATTTTGGTAGAAGGTTTAGTAAACGTCATAATAGATCTTTTCAACCACCGATTAGACCGAGATAGTCAGGATTTAGACAAAGGGGTAGTTTTGTATAGGCTGGTAGTGGTAGAGGTACAATATCTGTGTAGATGCCTAATTGTGAACATTGTGGGAAGAAACATTGTGTGGAATGTTGGAAGTTATCAGGAGCTTACCTTCGTTGTGGCTCCTTTGAACACCAAATCAGAGATTGTCTTGTAGTTTTTAGAGCACAATCTGGAGTGAGAGGAGGAGCGGTAACTGAAATGATAGTTTAGCATAGCAGAGCTAGTGGATCTGGACAAAGAGGTAGAGGTAGAGGTAGAGGTAGAGGTAGAGGTAGAGGTAGAGGCAAAGTGAGTTCAACTAGTCCTACTATCAGGACTAAAGTACATAGTAATCAGTCGTAGTCTCAAGCCAAGATCTATGCCATCATTAGATAGGAGGCTCAGAACTCCCTAGATGTAGTAGTAAGTGTGTTAAATGTCTTTAATTTTAAAGCATTTGCATTGGTAGATCTAGGATCTACACATTTATTCATCATACCACATCTGGCATCTAAACTGCATTGTGATAGGTAAATGTTGAAATGTGATTTAGATGTCTTTAATTTTAAAGCATTTGCATTAGTAGATCTAGGATCCACACATTCATTCATCATACCACACCTGGCATCTAAACTGCATTATGATAGGGAAATGTTGAAATGTGATTTAGAAGTGAGTCCACCAATAGGTAGTACTACAGTGATAGGAGAAGCGTAAGGGGTGTATAATTCAAGTTGAATTGGCAAAGCTAGAAGCATATTTGATAGTATTGCAGTTAACTGAGATAGACCTTATCTTAGGTATAGATTGACTCACTACATATAGGGTTGTAATGAGCTGTTATACTAAGGAAGTGATCTTTGAATCTCCAAATCAGTCGAGAGTAATCTTTCAAAGTGATAGTTAAGTAGTGTTAGCCAGATTGATATCATCGATGAGTGTTTTGAGATTGATTCGAGGAGGATGTGAGGCTTATTTAGCCTATGTCTTGATACTCATACTGAGCAAACAGTAAGGGATTTCCTGGATGTGTTTCCCATGGAATTATCTGGTTTACCCCTAGATCAGGAGAAAGAGTTCACTATCAATCTAGTTCCATGTACTTCTCCTATATGCTTTCCTCTATATAGGATGGCACATATGGAACTAAAGGAAC
This sequence comes from Erythroxylum rotundifolium, assembly GCA_027563915.1. Taxonomy (NCBI): domain Eukaryota; kingdom Viridiplantae; phylum Streptophyta; class Magnoliopsida; order Malpighiales; family Erythroxylaceae; genus Erythroxylum; species Erythroxylum rotundifolium. Next base: position 15,387 of record JAOSBO010195525.1, on the reverse strand, counting down.
TTAAGGCTCGGTTACAAGAGTTGATGGATAAGGGCTTTATTAGACCAAGTATGTCACCTTGGGGAGCTCCAGTTTTATTTGTTAAGAAGAAAGATGAGACTCTGAGATTGTGTATTAATTATAGGCAACTGATTTAGGTGATAGCGAAGAACGAGTATCCGTTGTCGAGGATTGATGATTTACTTAAACAGTTGCAGGGAGCTCGGGTATTCACTAAGTTAGACTTGATATCAAGGTACTATCAATTAAAGATAGCAGACGTTTATGTACCGAAGAGTGCATTCAAGAGCAGGTATGGACACGTTGAGTTTTTAGTGATGCTATTTGGATTAACTAATGCCCCAACATCTTTTATAACTTTGATGAATAAGATATTTCAACCCTACTTAGATCGTTTTGTGATTGTGTCCATTAATGACATTTTGGTGTATTCGAAGAGTAGGGAGGAACATTATGAACATTTAAAGTTAATCCTACAGATAATAAGAGAGAAGCAATTGTATGTCAAGTTCAGTAAATGTGAATTTTGGCTTGTTTAAGTAGTATTCTTAGGTCATATAGTGTCTGTACAGGTCATAAAGGTAGACCTAAGGAAAGTTGAAGCAATAATGAAGTGGGAAGCTCTAAGAAATATATCTGAGATTCAAAGTTTTCTTAGATTAGTTGGATACTAAAGGAGATTTATTGACGGGTTTTCACCAATCTTAAACCCTTTGACAAAACTTCTGAGGAAGAATGTACCCTTCTGAGGGACGAATGAATGTCAGAGAAGTTTTAAGGAACTTAAGCATCGATTAACTACAACACTAGTGTTACCTGCTCCATCTGGGTCTAGAGGTTATGTGGTATATAGTGATGCTTCACACCAACAGTTAGGATGTGTTCTGATGCACCATGGAAGAGTGATTTCTTATGCATTTAGACAATTAAGGTCTCAGGAGTTCAATTATCCAGTACATGATTTAAAGCTTGCTGCAATAGTATTTGCTTTGACGATTTGAAGACATTATCTATATGGAGAGACATTCAGGATATTCACTGATCATAAAATGTTGAGTATCTATTGAGTCAGAAAGAGTTGAATATGAGATAACGGAGATTGATAAAATTGCTGAAGGATTATAATTGCACAATTGAGTATCATCTCGATAAAGCTAATGTTGTAACAGATGCATTAAGCAGGAAATTTGATAGCAGTGTAGCACAAGGTTAGATATCAAGGTTACAAAATTTAATACATTTGAGAGCATTAAATGTTTAGCTGAATTTGACAAAATGAAGCATTGACAAAATTAATACATTTGACAAAATGAAGCATTGACAAAATTAAGGCAGAACATCAAGTTCCAGTTGGGAAGTTACAGTCGTTACCTATTCCGGAGTGAAAATGAGAAAGGATCACTATAGATTTTATTACGAATTTGTTGAGGGCTTCGAGGCAACATGATGCTATATAGGTTATTGTGGTTCGATTGGAAAAGTCAGCTCATTTCTTACCAGTGAGAGAGAATAATTCACTGGATCAGTTAGCCCAGAAGTATGTGAATGAAGTAGTGAGATTGCATAGGATCCCAGTGTCTATTGTATTAGATCAGGATCCTAGATTTGCCTCAAGATTTTGGAAAACTTTACAAATAGCATTGGGTACAAAGCTAAATTTCAGTACAACAATTCATCCTTAGATAGAGGGATAGAGTGAGAGAATAATTAAGACTGTTGAGGATACATTTAGAGCTTATGCTTTGGGGTTTCAAGGAGCATGAGATCAGTATGTAGCTCTGGTTGAATTTGCCTACAATAATCATTTTCATAGTAGTATCAAAATGGCACCATATGTGGCTTTATATGGAAGAATTGTCATTCACCTTTGTATTGGGATGAAGAGGGTTTAAAATTTGTTAAAGGTTTGGAACTGATTCAAGATACTATTGATAAAGTTAAACTTTTTCGAAGTAGAATTAAAGTAGCACAAGATCGACAAAAGATTTATGTGGGTTAGCACTGGAGGGATATAAAGTATCAAGTGGAAGATAAAGTGTTTATGAGAGTATAACTTTGACGAGGAGTGCTAAGGTTCGGTAAAAAGGGTAAGCTAAGCTAAATACATTAGTCCATATGAGATTATCGAGAGAATTGTATCATTGACTTCCAAGTTAGCACTACCTGTTGAAATGTCTCAGATTCACAATGTGTTTCATGTAAGTATTCTTAGGAGATATTGGTCTGATCCGACTCATGTGTTACCAGCTCAAGAGATCAAAATTGCAAGTCATCTGAGTTATATAGGAACCAGTCAAGATAGTGGGATATCATAGTAAGCAATTGAGAAACTGAGTGATTCCATTGGTGAAAGTCCTTTGGAAGAATCATTCTAGTGAAGAAGCTATATAGGAAACAGAGGAGCAAAGACAAAATTTCTTAAGGGAGAAGAATTGTAATATCCCATTTCTATACTAAAGGTTAAAACGTAGGGTCCTAGACCACTGTACATGAGAGATAGTATTGAGTAAATTATGAGGTGCATTGCATTTACATGTATATCACTAGCATAAGCATACACACACGTGAATTATGGTTTTTGTACACGTTACAAATACTACATATGCACTCAATTGACATATTCTGGGGTATCTGACATTTTAAATGATCATAATGTGAATTGTGAATTTCTATGTCTTGAAAATTGGTTGATGAATTGTAATCGATGATCTACAATTTATTTTTTTATAATTGAGAGATTTATAAATTATGCTTATTTTTGGATTAGGAAAAATGCCCAGTGACGAGACAAATTGATTCATGGAAGTAGAAATAAGTGACAAATGGTAATAAAAATAAATGGCAAGTGACATTAGGATTTAATGACAAGTGTTATAGAAAATTGGGTGACAAATGGACTAGAAATTGAGAGATAAATGGATTAGTTATTGAAAGACCGATTGTCGACCACAATAAAGTGATATGTAGTAAGTGACAAATGTCATAACACTTGCCACTCACCACTCATGACCTAAAACCACTGAATGACTATCTTTTATTGTCTTTCATTTTGTTATTAAATGCTCTCATTTTCTTCTTATTCTCTCAAATTTCGACACTTTCATCTTCTTCATTTTCTTCACTCATCACCGTCTCACTCTCACCCTCATCACATTGAGTTCTTGCTATCCTAAACTAGCCATTTTAAGATCCTTGCTATCTCTTCTTCTTGTCACTAAAAGACCCAACCTATTCCATGTTAAAAGTTGATGATCGTGTATACATAGAAAACTAGGGTTTTGTGGTGATTTGAAGAAGCTTTGAGTAAAACAAGTAACATATTATTCTTCATGTTTTGTTAAATAGAAGCTTTTATGATGATAGTTGAGAAGGAATGATCATGAAAATGAAATATGATGAGTGTAGACAATTTAATGAATAAATGGATAATTATGTTCCATTTTTGGGTGTATAAAAATGTGAGTTATATATTGTTATGTAGATGAAATAGATTGGGATTTAACGTATAATGAAGGAGAAATTTATGCTAAAGAAAGGTATGCGCGTAATGTTCTTAAAATGAAGTAGAACATGATGAACTATGTATATGATGTGTTGGATATAGGATGAAAAGGTATAAAGTGAATGGTTAATGAATAAAATGAGTAGATTTTTGTAAGGTTTAATGTAACCAATATGGTAGTTAGATTAGCATGAAATAAAGTTGAATAAAAGAGCATGAATTCTGGAAATATTAAAGGGTAAGTGATGTTTATAAATATGTGAATTCTAGGAGAAATGAAGGAAGAAAGGCAAGGCACGATCATAGCCTTCAGTGCACGATCGTGGCCTAGTTATTTGGGTTTTGTCAAGATCATGACATAATCTCCACGATTGTAGCCTATTGCACAAGCTTCTGTCATAATCATGGGAAGGTCCACCACGATTATAAGCTAGCATAAAAAGTAAAATGTGTTCTTAGGAATGCTAATGTGATTCAAAGGAGATGAATAATGTGAATTAAGTAAGATCAAATGAGGATTTGGATATTATGTGATCTTATGATGCTAGAATATTCAAACATTGTGAATGATTGAGTGATGAAACTAGAATAAGAAAGTGTTATTGAGATGTAAACCTAAGCGTAAATTAGGCATATAAAAGTGATAATGTTTGAATGATCAAGACTTATGATTTAGGAACAAATACCCGAGAAAGTCATTGAGCATACATTGTACATAATACATATACAAATGTGTATGATTGAGTACTTATATGATTAAGCAAATTAGTAATGTGTAAATGTGTGTGTATTGCATGGTTTAGAAATGCAAATAGAATGCCAACATCTAGATATTGTAGGGACATGAAGGAAAAAGCTATGTGGAGCGTATTGTGAGTAACCTAGATGTTTATCGCTAGGATTGATTGTATTTACTTACATTTCAATTATTAGACTGATACTTATGTGAATGTGATAATTATGGATGTTGATGGTCCGCGGAGTTTGATAATTGAGAATGTATTGGAAGTGTTTTGATTGTATGTGAATCTGATAGAAATATGTGTTCTAACAAAAATGTTGAATGCCAGACTTATGTCCAATGAATATAGAAAGTGATTGTGTCTGAAATGAATGTAAAATGTTGAAAATGTAATATTTGGCTTGATGCATTTCATTACATGATATGTATGATCAGAAAAAGGAAGTTGTGACCAAAGTGGCCAGTAAAAAGAGCTTAAAGCTCAAAAAATGTATATAAAGAGCCATAAGCTCACTAGTAAAATGAGCCTGGTATCCACAATAGATATGAGACAGTTATCAATGAGCCCGACATCCACAATAGATATGGAACAGTTAAAAAGGCACTTAGTCACAACAAAGTAATAGTGAAAGTAAGTCACATGTAAATTGCACATACAAATTGATATGCATGATTTAAATGTTTGAAATAAACTATTCTGAAATGAAAAGTGATGTGATATTCTATATTTGCGATGTGATTTAATTGCAAAAATTAAATTTTAAATTGTTCTATGTTTGATATAAGTGAGCACATCGATGATCGTTCACTCACTGAGTTCACCAAACTCATCCAAATTGCAACGTTGACTTTCAGGTACGAGAGAGTAGACTTAGCTTCTAAGACATTTTAGAAGTCTAGTAATGCAGTTTTGGATTCAAGAAATAGATCAAAGATCAGTCAGCTGAGATTGTGGAGTTCAGTTACAATCTTTTGTATAGTTCCTCATCCATATATAAAGTTGTAAAGAGTAGCAAACTCTAAGATATTTTTGTGATATTATATATATGGATTATGTAGCGAAATGCTACAATGTAAATTGTGTTTTATTAATGGAATGAGGAGTTTAATCTTTAAATATTTATGTTGCATATGTATGATGCCATATAAGTGAATGTGACTGCTCTAACATGCCACCTTCATAGGGTATGTTTCTGAATGTCCTCTGAATATTTCGGATATACTCTATAGTAGTGGGATGTTACACAAGCCATCCCAGGAGAGTGATCGAAAATAGAGAACGAGGAGCCAATCGGAGAAGAAAACATACAGCGAAGTGAGAGAGAATTAAACAAATTTTAGAAAATGCCCCAGCCCCAATTGGTTCAGATATGAAGGAGCGATCGTTAATTAGGGGTTATTCTTAGCCCTCCTATAAAACGATGTTGAATTCGTGCTCTTCTATACCTTGGAACATTGATGTTTCTTGTTGTCTGGGGGATGTTCTCACCCCTTCTATAAAATGATGTCGAATTCGTGGTCTTCTTTACCTTAGAACGTTGTTGTTTCTTATTGTCTGGGGATGTTCTTATCCCTTTTATAAAACATTGTTGTTTCATGGTCATTCTATTTTTAATTAAAAATTACAAATTGTTGCCTCTAGTTTATAGGTTGTTGTGGGCAGAGCACACAACACACATAATAGTTGCTTTTGTCCCAAAAATATTATCTAGGATAAATATTATTTCAAATTATAATATTTCTTTAAAGATAACAAAAATAATATAGTTTAAACTGGTCTGACTTAACTGATCCGTGTAACTGGAATTAACCAAAATTTAGTTAGAGTTCAAATTTTCAAACAAAAAAATCTGAACTTCAAATCACAATTAGGCTTGAGTTATTATACTTAAAACCCAAACTTTAATGTAAAATGATGTTATTTTGAATAAAATAACATCATTTAAGCAATAAATAAAGTTCGAACCTGATTAGAAGGTAATTTCATTTTTGCTAGACAAATTCTGAATACTCATGAGTAAATGGAAAAATTTTATATTTTAAATATACTTTAGTAAATATCATTTAGTAAATAGGTGACTACAGCCGTAGCAACAATGCTAGATGTTAAATGTATAAGACTTTATTGCAACATTTTTTTTAATTTTGTTGCTTTTTCTTCGAGCAATTATTCATTCTATTCTAACAATTTTCTTTGGGTTTCACTATTAGCAAGGTGTAAGTCTGTAAAATAATTTTGCTAAATATCCCAAACCATAACTTTTGCAAGTAATTCTAAACGTATAATGATATTAGGGGAGGGGGTATAGGATGATCCGAGAACTCTCTAGACTGATAAGTCACTCTAGCCTCCTAAAATAAGAGTTATCATTCAAAATTATATAATTTACTTATATAAGCACCTCCTGCTTAACCAATAATCCACAAAATATATTTAAAATTTTATTACATTGCACACCTCCATAAATTTTGCTCTTGTTATATCGTCAAATTTGCCTCCTTTCTTATTGTTTATGTTAAACAAGGCTTGATTGAAGTAACTGAGCAAAAGCCAAGGTGTTCCTCTATTACATTGGTTGGCGATAAAATAGACCTAGGTGATTTAAGGACTAGTAGTGTCATTAGTTTTAACACCACCTGATATTAGGAAACTAATCGTTATCAAATCATAGGAGCAGCAAAAAATAAAATTTATTTGTAACTACATGAAAAGCTTTTATAGGTTCTAACGCATTAAGAAATTCAATGGCATTTTTTATTTTTATTTCACTATCTAATAAAAGGTTTAATACAATACCTGTAGTTTTATAGGTAATAAAATTCTTAAAGTACTAATCTTTGTTAATCCTTCAAAAGGTTTTCTAATTTTCTAATTTGATCTCATTAATTGAATAACTTGAAAAATATAAATCATTAAAAAAAAGTTATATCGTACCTAATTCGCATCCCTACAAAATTTCCTCTCAAAGTGTCAATTATAAGTTGTCCACATGTCTAGCCCCTAATAGTTTCTATAGATCAAAGAAAAGGATCTCAACACTTAAAGAGGAAAAGATAGGAGTGTTAGTTCCCGTATTCCTTCCTCCTATTTATAGAAAAAGGCAAGAGAGTTTCTTTCTTATTAAAATCAAAGTTCTTAATTATAACTAAACTATAACTCTAATTATTCAATTTAATTTTAATAAAATTAAATATCCCATATTTAATTCTTGAATTTTCTCAAACTTTACAATTAAGTTTAACTAAATTTAAATTAAATTTTCTCTTTTTAAATGTTCTTTTATATCTAACATGTTAGGTTCCCAATATGTTGAAAATAATTATAAATTTAATTCATAATTAGAATTAGATAAATTAAAACTCTTTTAAATTTATTTTTAATTCTATAATTGAATAATTTATAATCAAAGATCAAAAATGATGTTTGATAATATGTTATAACCACTTAAATATTAGGCATGTCCAAGTAATTTGACTCAATCATGATTATGATATATAATTTTGTCTTTTCGTCATTCAATATTCTAGTTAGACATAAAGTATGAAATTAATGTCTATACCTTTAAATTTAATCATATTCTTTTTTATTAATTAGTAACTGACTTATAATTGATATTTTAAAAATCATTTCAAATCTCAATTAACTTGAACTAAAGAATTCCTTAAATTACTACTAATGGAGCATAGTAGAACATTGTCTTAATTATTTTAGTATGACGAATACTTTGTTGACTTACTCAATTATCTTTATATAGTCCATACTATATTTAAGCATTACTCACTATGCAATCCTTCATAAAATAAGTCATAAATAACATTAAAATATAATAATGCATATATGAGATACGTTGGTAATCTTAAGTCTAAAGATCAATTATACAATCACCATAATAAAGAAAATTCATGTATAAATAAATAATATTTTATTTGATTTCTTATAATCGGGTCAATTAAGTGAATTTGTTATCTAATAAGCTTCTATAAGTTTGTTTAAATATTGTTATATTTTAATTTATGAGATCAGTTACTTTTTTTTATAAGGGAGAAACATAACAAGTGCTGAATTTAACATTCCATCAATATCTAGTCATAATAAAAGTACAACTAAAAATAATTTTAAAATAGTACATAAATAAAAATTGAATTTCATAATTATATTTTATCATAATTTTAATTACTCAATAGTTATTACAAAGATTTTACTATTAATATAAAGATCAAATCTTTCCAAAGGAGTCACCGGTGGAAACAGTGGAAGCATCAAGAGCGTTACTCCACCGGCATTCACTGCTAGTGGGTTTCCACGTTCGTCGAACCAAGTATGTTTCTTCATTTTCACAATAACTATACATTATGTTGGAGTAGAAACAACTGCTTTCTTTGGTCTCTAAGTGGAAAGAGACGCACCAGTGGTTCCCAACAGTGTGTGAAGGTAAGGGGTGGTAGTTCTAGCCACTCTTATAGTTTCCTGTGGTATTTCTTTTTCGAGCAATTATTTGCTTTCAGTTTGTGATGTTGTTAAATTCTCTATTCATGAGTTCTGTGTGGTATGTATATTCGTGGCATAGTTTTGAGGTTTGCAGCCATGACTCATTATGTTCTTCCTTTTCTCATTTTTCCTTGAATATTTCCATAACTTTCAACTGGAAACATGAACATGGTCCGGGTGTCTTGGATTAGTGAACAAGATAGTAAGGGGTTTTTGTCCAAACGGTCCAGGACCGTTGTACAGGACGAAGCTGCGAGGTCTCTTATTCTATAGTAGTTAATTGTTTTCTCCAGTAGTAGCATTGAGCCTCCTCACAAATCTTCTACTGCCACAGAAGCCATCAATCTTTTCCTATAGAGACCCGTTGGTACCTCACACATTTTTTTTAATTACAGGTCTTCCTTTATAAGATAAGGCATTTGGTAAGTTGTGTATTAGCGTGATAGTTTCAACGTCTTCCAACAACCTCTCTCTACAGACTCTTTCATTACTTGACATTACAAACACTCTCACTTGCATGCCACTGTAGAATATTTCTCAATGGGCTCCTAAACTTTGACAAGTGTTGATTCTTTTGCCTTTGCTTATATTTGGACCAAGACCTTTAATCGTCCAATTTTTGACAGATTTTGTGAGTTTATATATATGCAATTTTTAGTCAGGCTACTTGTTTTCTTGTTGTTCTCCATCGTGCATTATTTAGTTTGTATTTATTTATTAATAATAATCATAATGATGATGATGATGATGATGATGATGATGATGATGATGATGATGCTGATGATGATCATAATAATAATAATAATAATAATAATAATAATAATAATAATAATTATTATTATTATTATTATCATTACTACTACTATTATTACTACTACTACTACTACTACTACTACTACTACGATCATCATCATCATCATCATTTATCTATCTATCTATTATATATTCCAAGGACGCGTAGGATAGTAACTACATAAAGGAGTGAGGGCCACGAGCTAAGAGGAATGGCTTGTAATTATGCAAATGGGATCTGTGCAAGCAGATCGGTGCATGCAACACGCGAGAGTAACAGAAGGGATGACATATTGTGAATACACTCTCGGAACACTAGGACCCTCACCGAGAAGTCTTTAGAATTAGTAGAGATTTTAGACAAGTATAGGATACAAATAGCCCACATTCAGTAGACTAAGTGATCGAGAGCTAAAGGAAAGGAGATAGGGAGATTCAAACTATGGTACTCTGCAAACACACGAAAGTAGAATGGGGTAAGTATCCTAATGGTCAAGGAACTTATAAACCAAGTGGTGGGGATCACAAGGATAAATGATAGGATTATGGTGCCTAAAATTATTATTAGCGAGAATGTTCTTAATGTAGTATGTGCTTATGCTCCTTAAGCTAGTTTAGACGAACAACAAAAACGTGTATTTTGGGCAGCGCTGGATAGAGTGCTCTTACAAATACCTACTAATGAATAAGTTATTGTAGGAGGAGATTTTAATGGGCATATAAGGGCTGTTCAAATGGATATACAGGAACACATGGGGGTTTCGAATACGACACTAGAAATGAAAGTGGAAATGCCTTATTGGATAAGATCGTGGCGTTTGAGCTAGTGATAGCCAATTCCCTTTTCAAGAAAAACAAGGCGCAATTGGTGACGTTTAAGAGTAGCGCGACCAAGAAGCAAATTGATTATTTCCTAGTCAGGAAGAGAGCAAGAGCATGGTGCAAGGATTGCAAAGTGCTTCCGGCCGCATGCTTATTAACCTCATATGAACTGTTGGCTTTGGAATTAGGAATTAAGGGATGGAGGACACATCAATTTACTAACCAATGTCGTAAACTTAAATTGTGGAATCTAAAAGGGGACATGGTGGAACGATTTAAGACTTAAATCCGATATAGAGCCGCATAGGCTGTGAGAGGGGATGCTAATAGGATGTGGGAGGGAGTAGCCCTCGTAGTAAGAGAAACTGCCACAAAACTCCCAAGAGTCTTTAAAGGGCAGAGGGGCGGGTGGATGGAATCCTGGTGGTCGTCGGAAGAGGTTTAGGGGACCATAAAGGCAAAAAAGAAAGCATACAAAGATCTAGTAGCAAGTACAATAGATGCGAAGCAGGAAACTAATAAAGTCAAGTACAAACTGACAAAACAGAAGGCAAAGAAGACAATTTCAGCGGCTAAAGGAGAAGCATACGAGACTATGTACAGGGATTTGGACACGTACAAGGGAGCATAAAAAATTTTCAAGTTAGCACGATATAGGGCACGTGAGACAAGGGATTTCAACCAAGTCTATTGTGTAAGTGATAAAGCAGGATAGGTACTCACAGAGACACATGCCATCAAGAGAAGGTGGTAGAGATAAGTTTATGACTTGTATAACAAAGGCTTCTCGCTCAATATAGAGTTAGACGAACCCTCCGTGTCAGAGCTTTCTCCTAGCTTATCCTAATGCGAAAGGGTGACAAGGGGAGAAATTACAAAAGTTTTGAGAGAGATGGGGAGCAGAAGGGTAGTAGGGTCGGATGAGATCCTTATAGAGGTATAGAAGCAAATAGGAATTGTCGGTATTGAGTGGTTAGTTCAGCTTTTTAATGTGATCCTAGAAAATACTAGATGAATGGAGATTGAGTAGGTTGATCACGTTATACAAAGCCAAAGGGGACATCGAACATTGTTATAACTATAGAGGCATCAAATTAATAAGTCATACCATAAAGATATGGGAGAAGATAATTGAAAAGAGAGTCCAGCGAGTTACTTCTATATCGGCCAACCAATTTGGATTTATGCTTGGTAGGTCTATGACAGAAGCATTACATCTACTCCATGGGCTAATGGAGTGCTACAGGGAACGAAAACGGGATTTACATATAATTTTTATTGATTTGGAGAAGGCGTAAGATAAGGTTCCAAGGGAAATCTTATGGAGGTGTTTGGAGGCAAAGAAAATTCCTATGACCTATATACGCATAATTAAAGATATGTATAAAGGAGCATTGATTAGTGTAAGGACGATAAGGGGTGAAACAAAAGCATTTTTTATTAGTATTGGTCTACACCAAGGCTCCTCGTTAAATCCTTTTCTATTCGCATTAGTGTTAAATAAGCTTACCAAACATATTCAAAGAGAGATACTTTAGTGCATATTATTTGCGGACGATATTATCCTAGTAGATGAGACCAGGGCGGGGTCAATTCTAAGTTAAAATGTTGGAGAGAAACGTTAGAGTCGAAATGTTTTAGAATGAGTAGAACCAAGACGGAGTATTTAAAATGCAACTTTTTAGGAAGCCAGATGGTACATAAGGTGGCAATAGCAATTGGTACTGACTTCATACCATAAAAATCGAGTTTTATATACCTCGGGTCCATCATCCAGAGAGATGGTAATATTGATGCCAATATAGTTCATCGTGTCAGATCTGGGTGGGGTACATGGTGAAGCGCATCAGGGATATTATGTGATAAAAAGATTCCTTTAAAGCTAAAAGGGAAGTTTCACAGAATGGTGATTCAGTCAACCATGTTACATGGGGCAGAATGTTGCCCCACCAAACGTCGACAAATACAACATTTTTTAGTAGCAGAGATACATATGCTTCGTTGGATGTTTGACAATACTAGAAGAGATAAGGTCCGAAATTGTGTGGTAAGAGACATACTACAGGTGATCAGTATTGTCGAAAAAATGAGAGAGACCAGGTTTAAATGGTTTGGGCATGTGAGCAGGATGCATTCTAATGCTTCGTTATGGAGATGTGAGCAAATAACCCTTAGTAGCTACAAGAGGAGAAAAGGGAGACCATATAAGAACTAGAGGGAAGTGGTGAAGAAAGATATTACAGAGTTGGCCCTTAGCAAGGAAGCAGTCAGAAATAGAAAATTCTGGCTCGATAAGATAAGGGTAAGGGAAACCCTTTAAAGTATACCAAAACAGTTGAGTAAGTTTATTAGGAGTTGTGTATTGTAATGCTTGCACAAAGTATTTACCGCATAGGAAGTCCAATCTGTCTTTTCTAGTTGCGAGTCATGAACAAATCATTCTATCATACTATTTGTCTTCTAAGCACAGGTGTAAGGGAAAGATCCAGCAAAGATGTCAAAAATTGTAGGATTGTCATACACACAAGGTTGTAACACAAAAACTCCTAGCCCAACTAAAGACAGGTAGAGCCGTTCTTTGCAGCTTATCAAGTATTAGCAGATTGGGCCTCCATATTAGATATATTCTTTGGCTCTATTTCCTATTTTTATTCATTTATATACGTATTTATTTTATTTTCATAACGAATTCATTTTCATGTCATTTACCTCATCTTTTGACATATTCAATTGTTCTTTTTACCCTTTTTAACATGCATAACTTTTTTATTATCACATTTGCATATGAGTCTACTGGAAACAACCTATCTACTATGTAGGAGTAAGGTTGTGTACTATCAGACCTCCCCAAACCCTGCTTTGTTGTGGGATTTTAGACTAGGTGGTAATGATGATGATGATGATGATGATAACTTTTATTAATTAAAATAGTAATGTTATACACCAAATTGCAATCTAAGTGATTAACTTATAAACTAATTCATAAAATATCTCAAATTTGTTCTACTCTCTAAGATGAAACCAGCATCGTCAATGTTAGTAAATCCATCTGATCTCCTGTTAACTGGAGTTTTCTACTCAGAACCTTAGAGATCATGAATTCCTCACCCTAATTTCCAAAGGTGAATTCAAGAATGCATTGCTATAGCTTCTTATGGTTTATTAATCAGCAGGTGCCTTACGAAGTTGTTTAAAGGAAAGAAAGGACTAAGGCAAGAAGACCCACTATCTCCATATCTCTTCCTTATATGCATGGAGGTCCTTACTCAAATGTTGAAGCATAAAACTTCAATAGATTCCGGTTTCATATATCACTGAAAGTGAAAGACACGCTCTCTAACTAGTTTATGTTTTGTAGATGATTTAATCCTACTTAGCAAAGAAAATGTTTACTCAGTCTCCTTATTGATGGAGACACTCAAAATTTTCAAGGAGGAGTTGGGTCTGTGTATAAACCTCAATAAAAGTTATTTCATCCTCTCCCAAAGTGCTTCTCATTTATCAAATGCTTTGTCTCCAGCTACAAGAATGGGAGTTAAGTATCTTCCTTTTCTATATTTTGGAATTCCTATTTCTTCATGAAGACTTAGGTTATGTAAATGCATTTCTTTAATAGAGAAAAACCAGAAACTATTGGGCTCATGGACCAACAAAACCCTTTCCTATGGAGGGAAGTTACAGCTTCTGAAATTGGTTATGCTATCCATGCAAACCTACTATTGTTCCCATCTATTTCTCTCTAAAGAGCTTATTAAAACAATTTAAAAGCTGATTAAGCAGTTTTTGTGGCGAAAAGGAAATGGTGTGAACAATATATAAAAGGTCAGTTGGAAATCTATTTGTCAACTGAAAGAAGGAGGAGGTTTAGGCTTGGAGTCAATTAGCAAGAAAAACTCTCTTCTAATGCTTAAAAGGATTTAGAGAATCCTAGGTGATAACAGTCAATGTGGATCAAATGGATTCATATCAATATACTGAAAGGAGAGAATTTTTGGGCTCTAAAAATCAAAGACAATTATACTTGGTTTTTTAACCAAATCCTAAGAATGAGGGAAGAAGTGCAACCGAACATCACTTGTCAGATAGGGAGAGAGGAAAAGCTCTTCTTATGGTATGACAACTGGACAAGACAAGGTCCTTTAATTCAAAACCAGTTGGTAAAAAACTTATTGGAAAGGTTCCCTAAGAAAACAAAGCTCCATGAGATAGTTAGTAATGGAGTTTGGAAGTTAACACCGAAGGAAATCAGACACTTGTCCATTCCACAGTTTAGAAGTCTTGGGAAGAGTGATACATACCTATGGAATGGCATTTCAGTTCTAGATATTACTATAAAGGAGGCTAAAAAGCTAAGGATTGGGACTGTAAATAGGGTAGAATGGTACCCCATGATTTGGAACAAATTCCTTAGACCTAATACCAGCTTCTTTCTATGGCTTGCTATGCTGAACAGACTCAGTGCTATGGATGGACTCAAGTTTTTATCCTCCTCAAAAAGGTATAATCTATGTAACATTAAGGATGAAACAAAAGATCACCCCTTTTTTGAGTGTGATTTTCTAATGAGATCTGGTCTAAAATTTCTACCCATTGTTTCACTGGTTTCAATTACAGTAGACTCTTTGACATCCTACTAGAATTACCTCACCTACATATTTCTAATTATGATAGATTCATTTTATTGATCTAGGTTGCTACATGTGCTTAAGAAATTTGGAATGAGAGGAATTATAAAAGATTCAGAGAGTAATCACACTCTCTAATCTCTCTTACTGATATCATCTTAGCTAGTATAAAGGAACAACTGATTATACATCAGTTGAAACCAGTGGTGGACCCACTGTAAAACATGGGGTTGCATGTGCAACCCCACTCAAAACAAATTGATAGAAAATACCTTTATTCTAATGTCAACTATGAGAATTGAACTCATGACCTGTTGAGTTAGGAAGTTAAGATTCTACCACTACACTACAGAACTTACTACACTTTTTACTTTGTTGTTTTAATACTTCTACTAACTTTCAGCAACAAATGTAA
>JAOSBO010195506.1:0-19449 GCA_027563915.1 Erythroxylum rotundifolium | reverse complement strand
CAAAGGATTTTGTTAACCTAATTGTCCTTGAAGAACAAGAAGTAAATCAAATTGGTTGAGGATACAACAACAAGGAGAAGATAGATGTCTAAAGGAAAAGATTCAAAAGCAAAGGATTTGGATATAAGAAGAAGGAGAGGATAGCGCAGTGAGGATTTAAAGTTGTAACAAAGGAGTCGGTAATACTCTTCATCTTGTTTATGTTTTTATTATCCTTATACCATATCATAAATGGATTGGCATGATGATTTGGATTTGTTGCTTCCACTGGCAAAATGATTTCTTAAAAGTTTTGAAATCTACCGTTTCTCCAAATATAGCATGCTTTCTTTTTCCGATCCAACAGATTTCAATACAATAACATAGATAGAATGACTGTACTTTTTGTTTAACTTTATGGTATCGATAACATAAATAGAATTCTTTATATAAAGTGATAGCATATTTTGTAAAACTTGTGTTTTTAATATGAAATTATGGTAATTATAGTATTGGTTACTTCCATTATCATAATTTTAGCTATAAATTTCTCATTACTTTAGTATATTTTTGCTTAATTTTTAAGAAATTAAAATATATCGTTAACATAAAAATTATAGGTCTTTAAAGTACAAATCAAATGTGCATTTAGACACATCAGAATTGACAATCATTGCCACTTTATACACTTCTCATAATTTGGCTTAGCTTGTGGAAAGAAGCTCTTCATCATATATAAGAGTTGCCAAGTGATTCCCTGAGCTCTTGACCACATACTCCACTACTTTTAATAGGATTGCTTAGGATCTTAGGATTCCCTCCACTATTTACGACCTAATCTTTCCTCATTGTTTGCCAATTGAGTGAATTACTAGTAAGTATTCTCCTTCTCTTTATCATTGAATTCCCTTCTTCAATACTTTGCTTAATTTTTCTACAATTCTTCTGATTTGATACTGATAATATTTAAGTATAAATATTATACTAATGGAGATAGGTCATAACTTTAATGAATATTGTTAATTTGAAACTAACTAGTTTATAATAGACCACAACAAAATAGAAATTTTTCTCTAGGTTCTATGATTCAATCACTTAAAAAGAAACACAAGTTAGATTGTGCTTTGTAATTATTTTAATCCTTCTAAGTAATGAGGATTGCATTTATAGATTATGCTTCTTGTAATTGTACACTATGCCTATAGGCTTTTGCTTTAATCAATAAATTTTCAAAATTTTCAAAAAACTGAAAAACACAAGTTTTATTCGGGAAATTTAAAAGTTTTAGAAACAAAAGTTCAGATTTATCTTAGTTCAGGAAAAAATTATAAATATATAGTTAAAATAAAATTTAAATTCTTAAAAAGGGTATAAGATCCTAAAAAGATACAATATGTGCATGTCTATTCTCTATTATTATCCTAAAATTATAAATAAACATGGAATGAAATTCTTGTATATGTTTATATTTTCTTTTTTTTTTTTGTTATAAGAGGAAGGTATTAATAGTGCAAGGACAAGGACTTGAATTGGCTTAACATCACTGAATCATAAATGTGATTTTGAATCTCTATTAAATACTTCCACTATAAGTCATCTATGTCAATGATAATACATTGCATATTAAAAATGTATACAATATAAACATATAAGTTGCTATAATGTCTGATTCAGGTGTCCAGTCCCTATATCCAAATTCTAAAGCAAGTATAGGTAAATCCTATAGTCATCACTTTGTTACATAATGTATAAATTAGTCAAAATGTTAACATTCTCTTTAAGTCAACTCAACAACAATATGTAAATGAAAAATCAATATTACATTCAAATAAAGATATGAATAATGTAATTTTTACTTGTTATCTTACCTCAATAATTCTTTTAAATAACAGATGAGAAATCTAGGATAGTGAACTAAAGCATCACTTCGTAAACCAAATGACACTATCACTTTCTAAAAAAAAAGTGGTTATAAGGAAGATGCAATTTCCTTACATTATACTAATGAAATTTAGAATGATTTCATGAATAGTACACAAATAAGGTTACCACTTACCAATGCTCCACTTAGATACTACTTCTCACCATCCTTAACACAATTTAAGTCAAGTATCATATCTTTTTTTGAAAAAGATAACTTAAAGATAGTTTTTTCTAATTGCACGTTGCAACGTCCAATGCTTCTTCTGAAATATATGGATAAAAAACTACAAATATAAACATATTAACTCCAAGTCATTAAGTATAATTTCACAAAATGATTATTGCTAAAAAACAAACATCAAATAAAACATAAATACCTAAGTAGTCCATGAAAATCAATTTCAAAATCCAAATCCTTTTTTTTAAGAAATGAAAGGGAGCATTTCGTTAATAAAAAATGGATTTACAAACAAAATGAGTATACAAAGGGGACCTTTTACAAGAAAGCTTGGAACATAGTTACCTAATCAAGATACATTGTTAAAATGTAGATAAATTAAAAGTTAGAAAATGTGGAAGCTTCAAGTTACACCTACCATTAATATGAGTTCTGTGATGTTGTCTATGATTTTAGTGATGAGAACTACAATTGGTTTCTTCTTGGATTCAAAATGTCGAGAATTACTTTCTTTCCAAATGGCCTACACGCATATGATAATAGCTACAATATGTTTTAACTAAGGAAAAGATCTTTGAAAAGATAGCCATTGAATGGCACCAGAAAATTCATTAGCTTGAATCAGCCAAAGATTACTCTATTTAATAGCATCCCTTATACGGCTAGTCATCTCACACATGAAGAACAAGTTGTTCCTTGTTTCTTCTATTTCTGAAAGAAATGGACATGAAGTGTTGATGTTTAAATACTTAAGTCAATTTGCCATGTTTAATCTATTTTGTATAGTGAGCTACAAAAGAAAGGAGATTTTTAGTGGTATTTTTTTGTGCCAGATAATGTTATGCCATTGCACTACTAGTTTCTTCACCCTTAATATATTTCTTATAATTTTGTAAGAGAGCTAATGAGTAGCCAAATTGTGCCAAAAAAATGTCATAGTTAAAAAGGTTTGGAGGCTACTAAGTTGTAAATGACTAAGACTGGCAAGGGATTACCAACTGCTCCGTTTGATGAAAGAGTCCAGTTTAGTATGGAGAGGGAGGTTGATAGAGTTACTTAGCATGCTTTGAGAGTTAGTGAGAGGACCCTAACCTAACCAGTTGTAAAACTAGAAGGAAATTAGCCCCATTGCCGATGGCGCAAGACATATCTTCATAAACTAGATTTTTCAAATGAAGTAGTTGGTTTAAAGAATAAGAATTGGTAGCATTCTTGCTACCTTCCCATATGCTTCTTCCTTTAGGGAAATAGAAATGAATCCATCTAATCCACAAAGATTTCCTATCTTTAAGAATCCACTAAAGTCTTTTTAGAATGAGTGTTTGCTTAGTAAGTTGAACAGATGAAATATTTAGGTCCCCTTCTACTTTTGGATAACAAATATCTGACCATTTGATTTTAACACTTCCCTTTGCACCATTCGAATGGTTCTATAAGAAGTCTTTAAAGATTACTTGTATGAGCTTGATGGCATTCTTTGAGAGAAAAATGTTTGAACTTCAATAGATACATAGATATTGGAGAAACCAATTTATAAGTTAAAGTTTCGCTACAAAGGATAAGGAGTGATTCACCCAAGAGTTGATTCTTCTTTAAATTTTCTCTACTATTGGATTGCATTTTAGGAAGGTGAGTCTTTTTGTTGAAACAGACAAACCTAGGTATAGAAGTTAATAAACTGACTTTTTTGAAGTTAATCTGTAATCTGGAGAGATCTTTGAATTTCTGAAGGGCTTTCATGTATTTATGGGTAGACTTCAATTTGGCACTGTAAAAAAGAAACAAGTCATTTGTAAAAGAAAGGTTAGCTAACTCTATTTTCTTGCATGTTGAATGGTATTTGAATCTTGCATTAAAAGTCACTTCCTGCTTAATTATAAAGTTGAGCATTTCCATACACAAGATAAAAAGGTAGGGGAAATGAGGGTCTACTTGCCTAAGACCTTTCCTGACTTTGAAATATTATGAGGGGCTCTTATTGATCAAAACTAAGTAACCAGCAGTGGACATGCATCCTTTGTTCCAACTGATGTATATTGTTGGAAACTTGTAAGCCTCCATCATTTTCCATATGAAGTTTCAACTAACACTATCAAAGGCCTTCTAAAAGTTTACTTTAGTGCAAGATTTGAATTGTCTTTTACATAGCTTTGAGTAGCTCTTGGACTATTAATATGTTGTCACCAATTTGTCTGTTATAAATGAAAACACCATGGTTGTCACTGATGAGTGGAGTAATTGTTGTTTTCAACCTTGATATAAGGATTTTTTAGATTATTTTATAAAGACAATTTATGCATGCAATGGGTTTAAATTCATTGAAGCAAGTGGGATTAGAACCTTTTGGTATTAGACATATGAATGTCTTATTGGTTTCTTTGAGAAGCACACCTTTGAAGAAGAATTCTTTTACTTCATGTTTAATAAAAGTACCTATAGTGCCCTAGGATTTTTGGTAGAAGAAGCCATTTAATCCATCAATCTGCTAATTGATTATCTTCAAAGTAAATTCAGTGAAGTTTGTATATAAGGCTAATGTGAAGGTAGGTATAATTAATTTTTTGAAGTAATTCACATCCTTTAGTTGAATGTCTATGTGGTTTTGTGTTAGCAACCCTCCATTGTTTGTAATTAAGAAAATCTTGTTTTCATTTTTTCGAGCTAAGATTGAGTTGAAAATGAACTTGGAGCAACAATTACCATCTTTAAGCTAAGTAACCCTAGCTCTTTGCTAAAGCAAAGAATTATGATTACTAACAGTAAGCATATAGGTAGAGAAAGCCTTCTTTTATTTATCTAGAAGGAAGGGATGAAACCTGGATCTTTGGCCAAATACTTGTTGAGTCTAAATGGAAACTTGCTAGTAGTCAGCTGAAATAGATTTTCTATTTTTATTGGGCTATGATCGGAGAAGAAATGATCTTGGAATATTTTCTGACTATTAGGGAATTACGCTAGTCATTTGGCATTAGCCAAAGCTTGATCAAGCTTCTTTTGGATTAACTAACCTAAGCTTTGTTTGTTTGACCAAGTGTATTGGTGGCCTGTGTATTTTAGGTCTATCACACATAAATTATCCATACAATGTTTGAAATCCTTTGAGTAGTTCCTGAGATTGTAGTTGCCTTAAGCCTTAGATCTATATAGGATCGAATTAAAGTCACAACAAATCAACCAAGGTAAGTTAATACCTCTGCTAAAGGTAATAAGATCATTCCATAAGTTAGCTCTTTTGAACCTAAAGTTACTGGCATAGATGAATTTTCTCTTATAAAAAGGATAGTTGTAGATGCATAAGCTGGTCAGTAGAATTTAGAGTCTCCACTTAAGTAGCATCAGCCTTATAGTAGATCATAATTATCCCATGTGTTTATTATGAGTGATTAGTGATTTGCTTCCTACAAGACCCCAGAATATTTAACTTAGCAACATTTTCTAATTTTATTTTTAGTTTTAAGTAATCCTATAATTAGAGGCCTCCCCCTCTTCATAAAATCTTATAAAACAGTTTACTTTGTAGGGAAGTTTAATCCTTTGACATTCCAAACAATGACTGACATATTGAAAGAGTTTGTTTTTTGAGCCTTTACTCTTGCTCGTCTGAGATCTTCTCCTCTTTATGCTTTGAAATGGGTTATTCAAATCCTTAGGTTTTATGAAAACATCCTACCTATCTAGTTTGTTAGGGGAGTGAGTTTCAACTATAGGAGTTTTAATATTGGTTTGAAAAGTTGGTGAAGAGTCATGTCTGGATTTTTCAATAGAAAAAGAAGATTTGATTATTGCAGTCATTAGAGTATGTTCAACAATTGGATCTACAGTTGTGGGAGGTAAGTTATTTGGAGAATTGTGGTTTTCCAATATAGATCCTTGATCAATGTTAGGAGCCTCAACAGAAGGTTATTCAGTTACATCAGTTGGATTCTCTGCTTCAATTGGGGGCATAATATTGGCGTTGCCAGTAGACTTGGAGCTAGGCAGTTCTTCATTCCCCATTAACTCTAGGTATCTCCCTATTTGGAATTTTTTCCTAATTGCCTTCCACATTTTCCTTTATGTATAGGAAATGATTTCCATTGGTATGAGATAGCCACACTGTCCTCCTATAGTTGGTTCCCCTTTCATAATAGGTATCTCATTTGGAAGCTCTTTGGCAAATTCAACACTCACACATACGCGAACATATCCTACTTGTTTTTTCTTTAAAGTCTTATCAATACAGAGGGGTCTCGTTATGAAGCTAGAAAGGGCACTCAATCTTTATATAGTATAGTATTCAATAGAGACATTATGGAAATTAAGGGATGTTCTAGAGTTTGATAGATTCTAGTTTCAAACTAAGCTACTAGACTCGTAGAAAAATAGTTAGCTACCAATATGAAAAGGGCCTTCCTCCAAAGTTGTGTAAGCTTGAGAAGGTGTGTTAAAGAAGAACAGGATAAGATTATCCTCCATTAGAAAGACAGCTACTAGTCCTTTCTTTTTCCATAAACGATGTTCCCATTTAGGGATAATTAGGAAAGGGCATTGATCAAAGAAGAAGCCTACAAGTGTAGCTTCCCAACTGCATATGCCCTATTCTAGTATTGTAATCTCAGGACGAACAATAAGCTTACCATCTATCTCCGGGGGAGGTCTAAAGATGAGATACAAGGCTTGGTGATTCCTAACCATTTGCTTCTAGTTTTTTTAGGGATTAAAGGCTCTAGGTGGTGTGGTAGAGGTGGTGTTGAGTAGGGTTTGGGTTTATGGGGATTTTGGAAGGATGCAAGTAAGCGATGCTGGGAATTCATCTTTAACAATGTCAATTAAGGATAGCATTATTAGGGGCCAAATCTAAGAAGAGAAATAAACAACTTTAGTACGTATAAAAAACTAAAAAAGTAACACTACATAATGGAAAAGAAAGATGGTGGGGGAATAAATGTGTTGTGGTAAGACTAGACTGCCCCTAGCAAGGACAAATCTAGTTTTCTAAGGAAGATGTAGTAAAAGAGGAGGAAAAGAGGGTGTAGGAGGAGAAAGACAAACTGGAAGCGTATCAAAGTCAAGATAACAACTGGAAGCATATCGGGGTCAAGATAACCACATCTGCATGAAGCTCCCGAATTGCTATGTAGAATCTCCCGAGTCTCCATTTTATCCAATTTTTTTCAGTACTTAGACAAATGCTTCTCATTCAAACTCCAAATCCTTGACAATATCTCTCATATACTTTTCAGTAATATGAATAAAAATCAATTGTTGATAAAGATTTTATCTAGGTTTACCTTCATTAGGAAAAATTATAACATCAAATTCAATTCCAAAATAACACTTATTTCCTTTCTTTTACTAATCAAATATGCTTAAATGTAATATTGCTTAATATAGAACATTGATTTCAAAATGTAATTACCAGAAGAAGTTTAGGAACCACATCTTAAGTAAGAAAAATGTATGAAAATCTCTTAACTAATTGATAGGTATTTATAATGTAAGAATAAAGTATGAGAACAACTTAAAGGAATTTAAAATTTGCATTCTTAAATTAATTTGCACAATCTTCTTACCAGGTTACTTATATGGCTCTTAGACTTAAAACATGACATAAGATTGCTTCATGCCAGCCTAAACCTAATGTTCCAAACAACTTCGAAGTCAATAAACATACAAAAATAATTTAATTAAAATGAATTAATTTTAAAGAAGAGAATATATACACCTTCAAATTTACTATTAATATACACATATTAAGTTAAGTATTTTTCTTAGTTTTCATGACAAATTACCTTATTTTACTCTTTTTTAATATTTTGTACGTAATTAAGAAGAATTGACCTTAGGATAATATTTTCAACAATTAAAGTTATTTCAAGCAAAAACATCGATAAAATGATAATCCTTAGCTATACACGAGTTGACATATACCTATATGCCAACCTATCTATTATGGATCAATTATAAAGAACAACACAACTTTGAACACAACCTAAAGAGAGACCGTATAGCTTGGAAAAAATCCAAATAATGACGTAAAGAAAGACAAGGTCTTTTATATTACCATGTGTGTACTAGAAAAGAAATGGAGAGATACATGGTTTGAGGCATAGATGTGCTAGAGCCTACATCCTTCTTTTAGAGCCTATAGTCCCAAACTGTTTCTTGAATGGATAAAAAATATTAAAGTATGAAAACCTTAACTTTAAGATACTTTACAAATCTTAATTATTTTCTCTCTAAAAGGCTAGAATTAGCTATGGAGAGTTACACCAACCATTGGGAGGTCAATTTCAAAGCCATTTTAATTATAGAAACAAGATATTGACTCGTATTAATAGATCAAGTTATAAAAAATATAATGATCTTCAACTAAAATTATTTATACCATGATTGCTTTGGTTTTGTTTATTGCTTTCGCTTGTTTGAAAATAATTGATGAATAAACAGTTTTATGTTTAGATAGGGAAAACTCTAATATTTGTAAAGATTGATTTGATTTCATTTATGAATGGGATATGCAAATGTGAGTTATCTTTATTTGACCTTAATGTGAATTTAATTATGCTAGAGATTAAATTTGATGCAATTCACTAGTAGATAATTTGAGGGAACCTATTTGTGAGTTCACTTATATTAAATAGGAGGATTTAAATAGAATGCTAGAGATATACTTACATGATCTCTTGAGTGTTAGGTTAAAACCTTTCATGAAACTTAACTTAATGCACTCAAAGGAGCTTTTCTTGGTAATGATATGTGTTATCAACTAAAGAGTAGATGTCGTAACTTAAAAAGAGTGTAATTTCATAGCTTTGGAGATTTTGTTAGTGTAGATGATAAATTGATTATATATTAATGAATGATGATACCAAAGACAACATTATGGTTTGTACTTATCTAATCAATAATTATTATTAATTTCTCTATTTGATTTCTTACAATGTTTTTTATTCTCTTGTCTACTATTTAGATTTTTTTTACTTTCTATTTTATTACCAAAAATATAATTAAATTTTATCTTTATTTATTCAATAGGTTGGTTAGTAGTAGGAGAGTGTTTTATATCTATATAGTTGATAGGTGTAGTTTATACTATATTTTAATAGGTGTTTTAGGGTCTTTATAGGTGTTCAAGAGATGATTGTTACATGTGTAGGCTTAGAATCTTATTAATGTGAGTGTTTACTTATATTCATTTACATCTATAGAGTTGATAGGTGTAGTTTATACTATGTTTTAATAGGTGTTTTAGTGTGTTTATAAGTGTTCATGAGATGATTGTTGCATGTATAGGCTTAGAATTGTGTTAATGTGAGTGTTTATTTATATTCCAAGTCTTTGTGTGTATATGGTTTAAAGCATATTTTCATTCTTAATTCTATGTTTCTTAAAATGTTTAATGTGTTTGTTAGTTTTGGAAATCAGGTAAACAAAGAACAAGAGAGTTGGACGTGCACAGAGCTGTATTGGCAAGGTCATGATTGTGACATAATAGAATAACCCAAAGTCACAATCGTGCCTTAATTGTCATGATCACAGAAAGCAATTTTTTTGAGTCACAATCGTGACTCAAATGCCACAATTATGATCGTTAAGACCCTCAAAGAATATTTAAGAACCTTAACAAGCCTGAAAAATGTTGCCGCTATCTTACAAAAGTGGATTAAACAATGAAGATCAAGAAGAACATCTGAAATTCCACTTTTCCAAATCAAACTCTGAATAGAATTTGTCATTCTTTCTCCTCTATTATTTTTGTTATACTTGATGTGTAAACAAAATTTTCATATGTCTATTACATTCAAGGTTTCTAAATTTGTGATTAGGGTTTATTCTGTAGTTATTTTATGAATTTAATTTTTATTCTAGTGTTGTGTTAATTATGCATGCATATGCTTTAATAACAAATAAAGAGAGTGAGTCAAAAGTAATCTAATTAAGTTGTGCAATAAGATTTGGTGATTTAATATGTCACACAATTAATAAATCAACAATCATTCGAAGAGAGATCTTGCGTGAGAAATTGATTATCTAATAGATATCTTTAAATCTAGTTGAAATATTAAGAAAGTTTTGTGAATCAAAAGGTTGCAAATCTAGAATTTTTGTATTCAATTAGAGTTAATCAATTAGTATTAATTGGCTAGGTCTTGAGAGAGAGTAATCAAACCCTTAGAAAATCTAGGATCGACACATAATCGGATCAATAATAATTAAGGGAGCAAAATAATGAAGGAACAAATTCTATGCATTCATTATTGATCATCCTTAAATAATTTTAGCTGTCACTTAATATTGGTTATTTGATTGCTTTTATTTAATTGCTTTAATTTTCTATTATTATTTCACTCAAATAATTTTTTATTACTTTAGACAAAGTTAGGTTTAATTCGTTTTATCTAGCTCCTCATAGGATTCATACCTTGTGATACTACAAGTTTACGATCTGCATATATGCAGATATTGAGATTTTGATTATGTTAGAGTAGTGCTCTAAAGGAAATCACCTTTACGACTTTGGCACAAACTTTATTTTGATTAATAAAGTGAAAGGAATTTTTCATTAATTTGATATTCTTTTTATATAAATGAATTGATGTTTATCTTAAATCAAATTAATGAAGTATGTCGTACAAAATATAACATGAAGAAGATCATAATAAGATCATGATAATGAGATTCCTATTATGTGCAATTATGTTAGTATCTAAATAATCCCTAGTCATAGGATTAATAAGATAAGACATTATTAATCCAAACAGACTAGCACATGTTATACTTCTTGATTTGATTAAGCATTAGATCTCATAAACTGTAAACATGAGATGTTTAGAGTTAACATGTGGATGTTTACTGAGGGTAGTAAGTACATCGGATGACCCACTGTGAGATTATCATATAGATGATCTATCAAATGTCAATGATTAATCTCATCATAGCAATGGTGTAAATATCCTTAGACTTGAGGTACTCAAGAATATCTTGGATATCAATCTTGTGTTTTTATATCAGTCCTTGTTACCTCAAGACGAGGTCGCTCTTAGGGTGGTGATTGGGTACTGCTATTGGTCGTCGAAGGTAATTAGATAGACAATAAAGGATTCACCACTCTTAATAGAAAGAGATGATACCCACGGCCTCTTGTTAGGGCCATTACTTGGAAATCTGTAGCCAGAGTAGTTATGTGTCATGAAAAAGGTCTTTAATGACACATATAGTAATGAAATCCCAAGACAAGAACTAACATCATTTGGACTAGATGTGACATAGTCAGTTTAGTGTAAGTTGACACATAACCCATACTTCAAACCAGGTGGGGTACAGTATGGTGAAAGGATGAATTGCACGGTAATTGTCTATGGAAAGGTCCATAAGTTAGATAATTAACTATTGAAGATTTCATTTGTTAATCCACTTATATTTTGGCAAAATGGCAACATGAAATCCTTTATGATTTGATTAAATTAAGAGTTAATTTAATTACCTAAAATAATAAGGAACTTAAGGATCACACGCATAAAAGATTAGATGAAAAACAAGTATGTATGGCCTAATTTAAGCAAGCCATGATTGTGCATCATAGGGCCATGATCATGGCTGAAGGCGAGACCAATTTATACATAGGTCACGATAGTGGTTCAATGGCCACGATCGTGACAGAGGGCACGAAATGGTATATAAGTGAGTTCTTCATACACAAGCTTCCTTCACTTCTTACACACTCAATTTGTAGAGAAAGAGTTCTAAAGAGAGTAAGAAGTGTCTTAAGTCTTGTTCTTGCAATTCATACAATTTTTGTATGAATCAATGTGCATGCAACAAGATCCTTAACCTATTTTCATCATCTAGAACATCGACTTGAATTCATCAAGTTTGGTGCTCTAAAAACCCTTAAACAATGTTTCTTCTTCCATTTTTGTGTGTTCTTGGAGATCAAGGAAGGGGTTAGTGTTTGTAGCAACCCAAACAAGGAGAAGAAATAAGAAAGGAGGAGATAATCAAGGTAAAAAGTTTTTGTTATTTCATGTTCTTTACATATCTTAGGTTTTCGGGATTGTCAAGATTCCTACACTTCCGCTACAACTGCATGCATATAATGCATACAACCATGGCTAACCCAACATATTATAGGTAAGACTTGCTCAACAATAGTTTCCTCGTAGGATTAATAATCTACTTACCGCTATATTAACTAAAAATAATTGGTTCACTTGTCTAATTTTTTAAGTAGCAAACTTTTAATAGAGCAAAAATTAGCAATATAATAATTTACAGCAATAGCAATAACATTTATGTTAATATTAATATTTTCCTTAAAATTAATTGCATTACCTTATGCAACTTTTCTTTGGATAAATTTAACATGTATAGAATTATAAATTAGAAGTCTATTATAATATGTTGACTTTTTCTAACTTCCACCTACCTTAATTGTGTAGCATCACCTTCTCTCACCTTTG
This sequence comes from Erythroxylum rotundifolium, assembly GCA_027563915.1. Lineage (NCBI taxonomy): Eukaryota > Viridiplantae > Streptophyta > Magnoliopsida > Malpighiales > Erythroxylaceae > Erythroxylum > Erythroxylum rotundifolium. The sequence continues at coordinate 6,927 of JAOSBO010195506.1, read as the reverse complement.
GACATCTAAAAATGCCTTCCCTCATTCTTTAACTTTTAATATGTGTGTTATCAGCAGTGCTTGTAATGACTTAGTTAAGCTTTTATTGATCTTATCTTACTTCCTTATTAAATTTTCTTTTTCTATTTTTCTTCTTTCTACTTGATGACTTGGACCTTAATCATTAAAGTCTTCCCCCAAACCTAACTTTTCTTAATGTCTCCATTTTAGATAAAATATCAAAAATTATTCCAACTATTATCCAAATGTACTGAAGGCTTATTTATGATATACCACTCTCTTAAACCTCTCCTCTTAGTCTTCTTCATCATTGGTTTCTCCTCATGCCTAAGGAAAATGTTACACTTATCCTTCTACATCATTGGTGTCTCCTCACATCTTGGAACATCTTCTTTTTTTTAGTCCCTAATTGACATCTACTCTTACCTTGAGATTAGTTTTTCATTTACCTTTGTCGTCATTGGTATTTATTAAAGCCTTGGGCTTCTTCTCTTCCTTTCCTTTTAACTAAATTGCTAACAATTGTCCATACATAAACCAAACATTTTGGATAAAAAGGAGATAACAACTTACTATTTATTACCTTTTCCTTTTATGCCTCCTATAATAACTTTTTCACTTTTCTTGCCACCTCCTAATTACAATAATACCTTATTAGATGTTCCTTGTTATAATCAAACCTCCACATTTAAGACTAGTTAATTAATTTATTCATTTACTTTTTGGAAAAACAATATTCCAAATGTTACCATAATTTGAAGGTTAAAAAATATTGCTTTCAACTTGTTATACTTATATTGAGATACTCTATCAGTATCCAAAATCTAATTGATGCTTTTTTTGACAAATTAATCAAATCATATATACTGTAAAAGCAGTTACAAGAATCAACTGGTTCCGTCTAAGGGTACTTGTTCAAACTGTTATTGATACCTATTTTTCTTCCTAGATTTTTAGATTTATCATTTATTAGTCTCCTAGTTTAGAGTCAAGCAGACACAGATCTATGAATAGTGGATGTTATGTGAGTATCATTATAAACAAAATTAATGCATATTGGTTAAGAAACCAAAAACAATATGGTACCTTTATCTATCCTTCATGGAATTTGTTAAGGATAGGTATCCTTATTGATTATGCGCATAGTATGACTTGTAGCCATCTAATTTCCTTCATCAGTTGGTTTTTTCTTCCTTAAAGCTCATTGTTGCAAATGTAATAAGGAATCAAAAGTAGTTCAAATGTTTCCAAACATAAGAGTGTAGAACTAAATTGATATATTGTTATTTAGATATGTTAACATCCGTCCCAAATTACTTTCCCCTTAATCATTAATAATATTGGTTCATGCCACTTGCATATGGATAAAACAAAGTTACATGACTTTAAATGTATAAAAGATATTAATCTACTTTTAATTATGCCCTTAGTTTACTAGGATTTAGGATGATTATTATCTTAATAGTGTTCAATGCTCCTTGATTAGTTTGCCAATTTCTCTTGGAGGTTATTCTTGCTATCTTCTTTTACTGTATTTCAGTCTCATATTATGTTTCATTTAAATTTCATAATCAATTCATCCAAAATTAAGTTTGAGCTCTAGAAATTACTACTTCAACTCTACTATGATCATTTCCAAGTTAGCCCTCCAATTGGTGGATTGGTTCATGGATGTATAACATGTCAAGAGGTTTCTTTTTAAATGGTCATAATAGGAGCAATAGGAATATAAGTGATCAAAAGACTCTATTAAGTTAGAGTATTGAATAAATCCGTTGTCTCTTAAATGACCAATCTATTTATCCCATGTTGATAACTTCTCATGGATATGTAGTTATAGGATGAAAGAGATTTTAGGAATAGCTTAAAGGAACTAGACTAAGATGTACCAGTTGACTTATATTCCTTAGTTTAAGATTATTTTTATATGATTTATTAGTAAAGACTTTAAAGGAATGATTCTCCTATATAATTATACCTTTTAAATTTTTATTGTTTAAGGGTATAGTAGTTAGGGCATAAGAATTCTCAAAGATTGAGCCTATAATTGTTAAAGAGTATAACACCTTACACAATAGCCTCATACGAATTTTTTCCCTTTCGTAAAAGTAGGAATCGTTTCCAAACAAAGGTTTGGAAGCACACCAAAAATATATATCCCTAAAGCTATCCCTTAAAGCATTCCTGAACCATTATGTGACCTTGCTTCTCAATTTGAAGAGGTGAAACATTGTCCATGATATATTAGGCCTTGGATTACATGACCAAAAGTCTAAAGAGCCTAAATAATTAAAACCACTTAACCCAAAGAGATTCCTTATCAGTAAACAATATCTGTATTGTTTTGATCAAAAGTATGGTATTGCTAAGCTTCATATAGTTCACGACTTGTCTCCTTCATCTTTAAGAAGAAAAACATTATTCTAAGCTATCTTAGCCATATAAGGAGTATTAAAGGAACATAAACATATAACGTTCCTTAAAAGCTTTTTTATAGTTTAAATGAGTGAAGTGGGGAGAGCTATATGTGCTAACTAATGAAAATTTAAGGAATTCAAGATAACATTAATTAATTGTATTCTCTTAGTTAAAGATAGGATTGATTGCACCACTTGTCAATTTTTACTTTGATTTAGATGATTAAAGATAGGAAATTAGTGCAGCTATGCCTTTAGTAAGTAGTTAGAAGGCCCAAATATGTGAAAGGAATTTGATTTTCCTTCAGACCCATAAGAGAATAAATATATGGAGATAGGTGAGTTATAGAGAATAAATATATGGAGATAGGCGAGTTATAGAGGAGGATAGGAAGAAATGACTCTTCTTCTTATTTATTGAGAGGATAGAAATTTCTTTGAAGATACCAACAACATTTATGAGGGTTTTGATGGAGTGTGGATTAATTGTAAAGAATAGGAGCAAGTCATCTACATATGCTAGACTAAATTCTATTTTTTTCATTTCTTATGAAACATAAACCTCTTATCCAAACTTATAGTATACTTAGCGAGTCTTAAAGGACTTCTATGGTAAGAATAAATAAGTAAGGGTATAATGGTTCCCTTTGTCTTACTCCTCTTACCCCTTTTATTGGCTTAGTAGGGATACCATTGACCAAAATGTTGTAGGAGACAATTGTGATGCACTATTGTACCTAATATCTATAGGTAGCTGGAAACTCAAATACCTCTAGGACATGGATGATAAATCCCTAATTAATAGTGTCAAAGGTTTTTTCAAATTCCATCTTAATTACATATTATTTAGGGGACTTTTCTTTTATAATTCTTAAATAAGTCTTTTACCATAAATATATTATCCCTAATGTTTCTGCCCTCAATGAATGAATCCTAAGAAACATTTAGTAAAAATTGCCTCAGTCTCATTACAATCGGTTTGGAGTTTAACTCATATGAAATTCCAACCAAAAACAAGCCTAAAATCACTCAATGAGTTAGGTTCTGATGTTTTAGGAAAAAAGAGTGTCACAGGTCTTGATAAATTTCTTTAATGCGTGACCCTTTTGGAAGAAACTTAGAACTGTTTTAGTCACAAAATCCATGATTAGCTGCCAAAACTTTTGAAATAATATACCATTTAGCCCATCTAGTGGAGCTTTATTTAGTTTAAAGATGAAAACCACCTTCTCAATATTTGAAGAAGTAAATGGAGCTATAAGTGCATTATCGCTTTTTTGAGATATTTTATTCTAGATGAAAGAATAAGTAATGGAGTTAATGAGTAAGAATATTTTTTTGAAAAAAAATTTGAATTATATTAAGCCATTAAGGAATGAAAAAATATGATAGAATTGTGCCATCAGGTTAAGCAAACTCCTTCAATTGGAATTGTCAATGTTAGTAACTAATAAGTATGAATTGCGTCATGTTTTAGGGCTTAGTTTGTTATATATTTAAGTGTTAACTTAATCGTTTAGTATGTGTTTAGGTTAGAAATGTGTTAGTTTGTTAATTAATTGTGTTTAAGTGTTTTTTTGTGTTAGTCAAGTCTTTGAGCTTAATTATTATGTTTTGGAGGTACCTTAATGTGTTTGTTAGTGTTTTAGGGTCAACATCGAAGAATGGAGAAGTTTCAGAGATACTCAAGCTGAAACAATGGCCACCTACCGTGCCATGATCATGACAGAAGCGCAGGACACAACCCATGATCATAGCCTGATTGCCATGATTGTGACAGAAGGTATAGATGTGGACCACGATGCCGCGATCGTGGCCTGCGTGGGCCAGACACACAAAAACTTAAAAAAGTCAAGTTTTGAGTGGTTTTGGACCTTTTAGACCCTAGAAAAATCCTAAGGCTTCCTAGAACACAAAAACGTATATAAAGAATAAGCAAATGAGATGAGGAGCTTTTGCATCAGCCACTATGAAGAAACAATAGAGAAAGTTCATCAAGAGATTGAGAAAGAAAAGAAGGAAGAGAGACGTGGAGAAGAAATCGATACAAAGTACTTCCTAAAATAGGGGGTTCCTGACGTTGCTACCTCCATCATCGGTTCAGATCTTGTTTTTGGTTTAGTTTCGATTTTATTAATTTATAGAATTGGGATAGCCATCGATGATGGGATTGTGTGACTGTTGAGGATGTCTAAACTCACCTTCGAGTTGTTTTATCTTTGATTTAATAAAATTTGATTGTTTGTGCTTTATTAGATTTATTGTGATTTAATTTATGTAATTGCATAATTCAGTGATAAACTAAGAGGGTGAATCATATGAAAGATAATTAAATTGGGCTAACCAAAGTTAGGTAATTTACCAGAACGAGAATTAAATCAAATCGGTAAATTGTGCAAAGAGAGATCTTGCATAGGTTCCCAATAGTTTTTGGACAACTTCAGATCTGATTACGGTTTTGGACAGATTGTTAATTGAAAGATTGCAATTCCCATAATCTAATTAGTGTTTATAAATTAGGGTTAATGGTTATAACTCAAGAGGGAGTAATCAACCCTAAGACCGTCTATAACTAATAATCTAGTAAGTCATACTCGATTTGGTTAGCATTAAACATAGATAAACTTCCCCTTTCTCTCAATTGGTAGTTCTTCATGTTGATTCTTAATTGGGTATTGCAACTGCTATTTGTTAATATTTTGTAATTGATTTTTGGAATTGAGTTGCATAATTAAATTAAATTATTGCTTTGGTTTTGTTACATTTGAATTACTATGAATTGTTTTCGCCTTAGATTTTAGGATTTGATTAGATCGACACCTTAGGTACTATGCGAACGACCTGTATGCTTGCAGATTATCAAGGTTAAATACTAAAAGTTATACATATCATAAAACCGCGATCAAGTTTTTGGCATTGTTGCTAGGGCGGCAATTAGTTTAGTTATATAGTTTAAGGTGTTAGTTAGATTTTAATTTTTTGTTTTTGATATTTCTTTGCTACTTCTGAAATCATGCTCTTGCATGAACATAAAATTTATAAGAGGTTCGAGTTACGCTACTAAAACCTTAAATTTATACATCACTCAACTAGAAAGAACCATTAGGAAAACTCAATGTAAAGAAGAAGAATAAATTGAAAAATCAACAATGGTTGAGGAATTTCAGCAAAATTTGGACCACGGAGCAAACCAAAGTCGTCGACAATAGAGCATCATGGACTTTATAAGACTAGGGTTCAATGCAACTAATTAAGGAGTAGCTAGGCCACCGGTACAAGTAGTCTCATTTGAAATCAAACCAGCCTTCTAAACATACTTCAACAAAATGTGCAGTTTTATGGACTAATGAACAAAGATCCCAATGCATATATAGTGAACTTCCTTGAAATCTATGATACCTTTCGGTACCATCAAATTTTATAAGATGCGATTAGAATTAGATTATTTCCTTTTACCCTTAGAGATAGAGCAAAGGCTTGGTATCATTCCCTTAACCCCTAATGTCACAACGTGTGATCAACTAGTTCATGCTTTCTTAGAAAAATATTTTCCACTGATTAAGACCACTAAGATCATTAAGGAAATTACCAACTTCTAGTAAGGTGATGCGTAATCGATCTACAAGGCATGGGAATGATATAAGGATTTACATCGAAAATGCCCACACCATAACTTACCCAAGTAATTCTTGATGTAAACATTCTATAATGGAGTAATCCCACATACAAGAGGCACGATTGACACAACTTTAGGAGGATCACTGATGAGAAAGATGGTTGATAAAGTGGAAGAGCTAGTAGAGGAGATGATGACTAATAGCTGCTTATGGATGAGCGAGCGAAGTCAACAAACTTCTACCTTCCAAGAACAAAAGGGAATTGTGGTTGTCAATCAAATGACAAAAATGGAAGAAAAAATTAATAACTTGATGAGACTACTCAACAACATGAAAGCTACGTCCTCAGCTCTGGTGAAGGTCGTGCAACTCGAGTGTGAACTTTGTGGATAAATGGACGATGATACAGTGGGCTATTACTTGATGAAGGAAGTGATCCATAGAAAGTGAATTATATAGAAGTTTAATATGGACAAGAAAGGGGCAACAATCCCTACTCCAACACCTATAACCCTAAGTGGAAGAATCACCCTAACTTCTTTTGGACAAACAATGTTAAAGGACAGTTCAAACCTCAAGGACAATTAATGTAGTGCCCCCTTACTGAAGGGTACACGCCGGGACGTCTGGAGGTTATTCTGACACATATCCTATGATAAGGGCAAGCTACGTTCGACCACTACATTAACTTTACATGGCATCATATCATTATTCATTACAAAACGTCATTAAAAACACAATATTTTAAAACCAACTTTTTCCTCATTTCATTTCATAAAAACCCAATTGTCTACATATATATATATGGAAACTGATGAAAGTCATAATGTAGACAATTGGGTTTATATATATATATATATATATATATATATATATATATATATATATCATCA
>JAOSBO010195477.1:6521-16923 GCA_027563915.1 Erythroxylum rotundifolium | reverse complement strand
TTTTAAAATCGTCATGAAAATTTTGAATTTTTCGCGATGTTTTATGAAAATGTCACAGATTTGTGAAACTTTTTACGACGTTTTTTTCAATAAAACGTCAAGAAATATAAACCGCAACGTTTTATTTAAGTGTTGGCTTCAGGAGCAAAACGAAGTCATTTGGTTTAAAACCAAACGATGTCGTTTTGGTTTTCTTAAAACCCCTAGTTGAGTCCCCTTTCCCCCACCGAACCTGCGCGTTGTATCCTTCGGTCTGATCTGCTCTATCATCCGTTATGTCTTCAGCCATTGTCGTCATTTGCTCCAGCGTATTTCGTCAAGGAATTTTTGTCTTCTCTCTATCTTTTTGGTTCATGTGTGTGGTATGAGGAAGACGGATGTCTTCCTTCCCAATACTTTTAATACTTCATCTGTTTTTTATGTTTTTTGATTAAAGATTGAACTACATTTTAGACCATAATTTCATATGGAAGTATTTGAGGGGTTTTCTTAGAGATGGGATCAAATGAGATAAGTTTCTAGCTACCCTATCCATATTTAGAACACTTGGCCAAATACTGTTAGTACACATTATCTCCATTCTCTAGCAAAACTATGTCTTCCAAATATGTACATAATGTAGGCAAAAATGGGTTTTAGCTGAACACTTTATGGAACATTAATAGAAGTTTAGTCATTGTTTATGTTTTATGTTTATTTAATCTCTAGCCTAAAACGTCTCCAAATAAGATGAATAGAAAGTGTTTGTGAAAATGTTCCAAAGGTAATTGGTTATTTACTTACCTAAATTTAGTTGTAATGTATTTACACAAACAACCTACTACACTTATATTTTGTCACATTAAATTTTCTAACTCTCAAAGTGCGAAAATCAAACAATACATTATATATTGGATATAACATTTTAGTGAACCAAAGGCGTTTTGATTGACCTATTTGAGAGGAATTCACTAAAAACTAAATTGAAGAACTACGTTGTGATATAGTAGGATTAAAAGTCAATTTCTATCCTCAAATTATCATGTAACACATATCATGATTGAAAAACAAAATTTAAGGGCACAACTCTGTACCCACTACCACAACTTAACATGATTTTGACATATTTTAAAGTCTAATATGCTAGGAAATTCAAGTAAAAGATTATGAGATTAAATTTAGCCTGAAAAGAGTAGCAATGAATGTTCAAAGAAGTTAAATTTGCAATGTTTGCATTTTGCTTTTTAGTTGTGCATTTAGTTCTGATTTTTTGATGTTCCAACATGATTTTAGCTTCTTTTAAGTTCCAAAGACATGATAAATGACAACTCACGTGTTAGGTTATTAAACAATCTTTAAAGTTTAATGAGATGAAACTAGTAAGTTATATGTTGTTTTAGTGTACAAATTCTAGATCTGATTTATTGGGTTGTATGATCATAATTTTCTAATTTAAGGGGCTAAAATTTGGTTTAAAAAATGGTTACAAGTTGTGCATATGTTTGAGCTAAATTAGACATCAAATTATAGGTGTTTTCACCTTGCTTTTATGAGCTAAATTTTTCTAAATGAATTTTAGTTTGTTTGGAATTATAATTGATGCTCTTATTTAGTAAGAACATTCATTTGCATTCGAAATGAATAAGCAACACTCTCCTCGTACAATCAACTGTTATTTAACCCTACACTAAATTGTTAATTAATTAATGGTAGAAATAAGGTATTCGTTTGTATATGCTTGACGACGTATGCTATTTACTGACTTATGTAGCTAGTATATATTTTACTTCTATTATTGACATGGAATAATTAATTGTAGTTTTGAAACCCAACTTTCAACTTTATTAGCAAGCGTGAACATATAACCCTATAATGCATTTGTTTTTATCATTACCACCTGCGTAATCAAAATTAACATATGCTATTGATGGTAAAGTTAGATCTTCCTTATTATAATGCATCATCAAAGATCTCTTTAATGTTTCTTTTGATCCTTTCTATAACATCTCAATGCTCTTTACCAAAATGTTCCATGTAGCAACTAACCACTCATATTGTATGTGCAGTGTTCATTCTTGTATAAATTATGGCAAACATTATAGTCCCTACTACAAATACATACAATATTATAAGAAATATCCATAGTCTTATCATTGTTGTTAAATCTTATACTAGATGATAAATTAAAATTAACGAAAAGATAACTAAATATCAACTTATAATTGTGTATATTAAAATGTTAGGAAACCTTTTAGGTGGTTTTTTTTATGAAGTCAAATATTTCCATTATATTTATCTTGATGAATTTGCATCCCTAAAATCTTGTTTGCTAGTTCTGAAGTCTTTTATTTCAAATTTTTTATCCAATTATTCATTCAATTCTTTAATAAAATCTTTTTTAGATCTACAACTAATATTTAATCTACATGCAACAACAAAATGATTAAATCATCATCACCAAACTCCTTAAAATAAGCACAATTATTTGCATTAAGTTTACTGTATCTAAGGCTTATAGTAAACGAATCAATTATCTTAAACCAATAAATTGATGTCAATATAAGACCATATAAAGATTTATTTAACCTATAAACTAAGTTCTCTTTTCCTTTGTATTCAAAACCTTCTATATGGAGCATATAACTTTCTTATTCAAGATATCCTTAAAGAAAAGCAATTTTTGCATCTAATTTTTCTAAATGTAAGTTAAACACAATTGTCTAACTATCGTAAATCAAACCACATGATAAAATATTTTAATAAAGTCAATTCCTTCTTTTTAAGTATATCATTTCACTTCCTTCTTTTTAAGCATATCCTTTTTACCATAATTCTTAGATGATATTACTCCATTTCATCATCATCATTTCTCTTTATCTTAAAGACCAATTTGTTAGCAATTGGCTTCCTTTATTGTATTAATTGTTTACGTTTCTAAGTTTTATTCTTATGAAGAGCTTCAATTTCTTCCTACATTACTTTCATCCACTAAGAGAGACTTGACTTATTAAGTGCTTCTTAGAGAGGTAGTGACTCCTTATCATCTATTAAAAGGTAGAATATTATAATGTCCTTTATTATTTAATTTAAGTACCAATTTGGCGGTCTTTTATGCAATTAGATCAATGAACTTTTAGAGCTTTAAATTCAAATAGTACTTAAATATATTATTGTAGTGTTACTTTAATAAATGTCTTTAGACTCAACTAGTACTTAAATATATTATTGTAGCGTTACTTTGATAAATGTCTTCTTCTTACCATTTTAAAACTTCTTTGTAAAATATTATTGTCTTCTTCTTCTTTTTATTGATTTTCTTTTAAAAAGTTGTATCCTTATTAACAATAACCTCATAGGTAGCGAGATCCTACAAGAGATATCCCTTCACTCCATTAGTATATCCTAAAAATAAACAATTTTCATATTTTAAATTATTTTTTATGGTTTCTTTGACAATATATATTACATACACAAGGATTTCACCAATCCATATCTCCATCGACATCTTCAAATTGACTGTAGTTGATAGAACTCAATTCACTACATATCAAGTGTTATTGAATGCTTTTATCTAACAATCATTATTAAGATCTGTATCTCTTAATATTTCTCTTATTCTTTGTAACAGAATTATATTTGTCTACTTTGCTACTCCTGGTTATTGAGTAGTTTATGTAGTAATGAACTATATTTTGATGCCTTTTACTTACATAATGCATAACATTTATTGTTAACATATTCCCCTTAATTATTCATTCTTAAACACTTGATCTTTTACCAAAATCAAGTTCAACATATACTTCAAAAAATTTGAAGATTAAGAATATATTTGTTTCCTCTTGATAAGGCATACCTAGTACCTCCCTAGATAATTATTAGTGAAAGAGGCAAAACATTTGCTCCTCCAATGGATGGAACTGGTGTTTTCAACACATCAAAGTAAATTAATTTAAGGTAAAATTTACATATTGATATTTTAAATTTCTCGTACTATTGCTTACTTATAACATCACTTACAAAAGGGTCATAATACTTCTGTAAGTTTAAGGAAAAATTTCATCAATAAGGATCCTTTTTTGGTTTAGATATATTTCAAAAATTTTTATGACATAACATTGAAAATCTTTCACTTAGATTATGCTAAGGTAACTAATGCTTCTACTTCTAGTAATGATTCTCCATTTAAATTTTACAAGTTTGCACTTATTTTTTATCCCCTTACAAGTACAAACATGCCTTAAATTATCTTTAAAATGTTGTTGTGAATCTCTATAGTTGTACTAGAGATAACAAATTCTTTTTTAAACCTTCCATATGTCGTGCGTCTTAAGGAATATGAATTGTAACATCATACATCTTTAACTTTCTAGTTACAATATCAATAACCTTTAGAGAATAATCATCATAATTATACATAAATCTCCTAATTTAGGTTTATAATAATAGAACCATTCTCTTTTGGAGGATAAATGAAAACTATCTTTAAATTTGAAGAGTTATAAATTAAGTAGTGACTTCTTACTTTCAATTATTATTGCTGCTTTCAAAACAAAAAGCATTGTCATTATCAAAATTAATTACAAAATTTTCTTAAGGATTGGAATTTTTATTATTTAAATTCTAGCAATCCTTTTTCAAGTGACCTTTCTATGCATGATTGCATTTTAAATTCTTCTTACTTCTTGATTTTGCTACTATGATTTTGTCTCTTATTTAGGTCAAGTTTTGTTGATCTCCCTTTTGTCATTGTTAAGGCTTCAACTTATTTTGAACTAGATGACCAGTTTCTCTTATTGTTATGCCATCTTTTTGCCTTCATAACTCTATGTGTATTGGTATAGTAGATCTTATGTTGCAAAAAGGGTGGTTAGGGCAATAAGTTTCCAACAAAGTAGGCTAGAAGGGTATATTACGGTTGGAACGATTAGGGTCTATAACAAGAACCTTTTAAATAATAAATTGAAATACAATGGTTGTTTTAATTCTCAAGCAAAGCCCTTATTTATGGTCGTCTTACTAGAATAATTAAAATAGGAAAAACAACTCCTACAAGAATCCTTTTGTTGGTCCTTAAAACCTTATTTCATAACCCAATCTTATTATTAGGTACTTATAATATGGACAGTTTGTAATTTTTCGATCTTTGCCCTTTTATATTGAGTTACTAGGTCTTTTTTTAGTTGTAGACTATGTTGTTTTCTTTAAATATGGTTTGCTAAATATTACTTAATCAATTAATAGTATCATTGAAATCTAATGTTGAATTGAATGCAGGTGATTGACATAGGACCTGGTCTACCCAAGAAGAAGAATAAGGCTATACCAAGCAGCTTAGTACCGACACAACTGCAGTCATGGTACCATCAACTTCTTGGAAGTGTAGCTGATGAGCCGTCTGCTCGTACACAGCAAAAGTTGGAAGTCAAGGGAATGAGGACAGATAATGAAGAACATGCTGCTGTCAAGAAGTTTCTTTCTTTAAGATCTAGAGATCAAAGATTTTATTTAAAAAATCATTTTACCAAGTACAGAAAGGAAGTTAAGTCACATAATGTCATAGTGGCAGAGTGGATGGATTTATGCGAATATTGGGAGCAATCAGCTACAAAGGGTAGTTAATTTGATCATAAAACTTAATTTCACAGCTTTATTGACAACTAATTATATTTTAGTATTTATGAATTGTGATTTATAGAAGTTATAATAGATTTTGTTACGTTTATGGTTAGGAAAAAATTCAAAAGCCAAATTGGGTAGGAGTCAGGTCAAATGTCGACCAGACTCCACCTCTAAGGCCTTTATAGCTATACGACATATGTTTGTGGGTTATTATCTTTTTAATTATATTTTACTTTGATTAACATTTCAAAATTTATAATAAATATTACTAATAATATATTTCTATACAACATAGTGACAAAGATGGAGAAGAGTGACCAGATGAAGCTATGGTATCACACTCATTATGATGAAAGTAAAGGCTAATGGATAACTACCGAATATAGAGAAAAATGGGTGAGTACATAGTTCATTTACAAATATTTGTTAGTATTTATGAATTTTAGTCTCTAATTAATTCTTAATTTTTCAAGAATTAATGTGTAAGGAATTGGCAAATTCAATAGAACAAGGTCATCCGATGACAGTGGATGAAGTGTGCGACAAAGTCTTGGTCACTAGATCTAATTATATTATTGGCATGGGAGTTGGGCCTCGATCACAAGGGAAGACTTCGGTTAGAAAGAGACTTTGAGACTAACTAGAAGAGATGAAGAAGGTTAATCAGGAGTTATAGTCTCAAGTCGATGAAATGACTAAAAAAGTTGAACAAATGCAGGATCGATTAACTACCGAAATCGAGCAACAAAGAATTGAATTTGAACAACAAAAAAAGCTCTTGGAACTTTTATGTTCTACACATAATATTCGTTTAGATTGGATATATGTACTCATATTGATATCTTATACACTTATGATGCCCTTTTTATATTAATTATTTTATTATGACATTTTTGGGAATTGCAATTAAATAATAAATTATCTATGCGTATGAAATTCTTGTGATATATAAATAATTATTAAACTTGCAGAATTATTAAATAAATAAAATTCATAAATAATATTGAATAGTTATTAAATAAATAAGATCTAAAAATTTTTATTTAAAAAATAATTGTTAAAATTGGAAAATTATTAAATTAAATTTATTTCAGAAAAATAAAAAATAAATAAAAGAAGAAAATTGTATTCGACGACATTTTAAAATGTCATGACAGAAACATCGTGGAAAACAACATTCCGCGATGTTTCGAAAACTTCGCAGAAAGCCACATTCGATGACGTTTCAAAAATGTCACAGAATTTGAAAGATTCTGCGATGTTTTTTAAAACGTCGTTGAATGTGGCTTTCCGCAACGTTTTCTAAAATGTTGCAGAATGTGGCTTTCGGCAACGATTCCACGACATTTCCTTAAACGTCGTGGAATGTCAAAGATTCCGTGATGTTTTCTTATAACGTTGTAGAAAGGCCAACTTTTTAGTAATGTTTTTATAAATGTCATGGATTGTCAACATATTCCGTGACGTTTTACATAAAACTTCGTAGAAACCTTTTGCCTACACCACATTTCGTGACGTTTTTTGTTTTTTTAAAACGTCGCAAATTGTATTCTGCAACGTTTTGAAAACGTCGCAGATTGCGTTGTATTCTTGTAGTGTTCTTCCAACCCCGACCAAAAGATTACGAAGGACAAAGAACCAATCCCAATTTATGTAAAAAAGAAACCTAAAGAAAAAATCTTATATAATATAGAATTCCATTTACCTTAAACGGAACTGGTTGCAATTGAAGAAGAGATAGAGCAAGTGCACGAAGTACCAAGGAAATGGTAGGAAATCGTGAAAAACAATTGGCTTTAGTTCAAGTGATATACAATGATGATGACGATGGCATCTACGACATGGTAGTCCTTATCCCAAAGTTTAAGTGGTCAAAGTGGGTTTGAAGTGGCTGTTGACGTGTTTCTTCAAAAGTATAGAAATCTCATTGAAACAGGTTCAGTTCACGGATGCTCGAAAACAGTCGAACAAGTAATATGTAAGATTAAAAGTACTCGATGATGAATTAGATTTGGTGGTTTAGATATAACAACTTCAAACTTTTGACATTCATATGCCCATATCATAAATGCCATAATTTGGATTCATTTCCTTTAACAATAAGAGCATAATTCTCATCACTTGACACTTTAAATGGAAACAACTTATCTGATTTTTTAAATCTATAATCGCGTAAAAGGCATCTTCATATAAGATAGAACATCCACTAGCTATAATTTGCATAACAATTAATAGTTTTTAAGATAAAAGTAGGAATAAAGTAGACATCGTAAATAGGCTTTACATCATCATGACCATTGTTAACTTTAACAGTACATTTGCCTTCCAGTTGCATTTATTTATCATCTCCAAGTCTCAACTTGAATTTGTAAAACTCATTAGGCTCTTTAGACAATTTATAAAACTTATCGCCATCGTCACAAAAATCAAGTAGAAAAATCAACAAAAAATGCCAACCGTTGATCCGTCGCTTCCATGGTTGTTGTCAGTCACCACCACCACCATTCAACTCGTCTCAATGTCAAAAAAAAGCCAATTATCTCATCCCCAGCTGCAACCCGGATTGTTGCTGATTGACGGAAAAAAAGGTTAAGGTTTTAGCTAGTTTTTCTTCAATTCGTTCAAATTTATTGAAAATCTTAGTTTGTTGCTTTGGAGAAAGTTGTTCTATTCATCAAGAGCTTTCGTTTCGTATAAAAATCGTTAAATTTTAAGACTAAAAATTTTCTGGTGATGGGTGTTCCAGCGGCCATTTTGGTCACTTTGTAAAAAAAAATTCTAAAAGTTATAAAACTTATACTAATCATTTTTCTATAAAGAACCATAGTGAGATTTTTGATGGTTTGCGAATTAAAAATCATGTACCATTTAGGCGAGAATAGGATAAATTTACGAAGTTTATAAATGGACTGCTTAGGCAATTCAGATGATACCTAAATTATTATTTAAGCCCAATAACTCTGAATTAGCATTGATTGAGATATTTTATTTCGATTTACTAGGTATAGTAGGAGTAGGACCCTATTGAAAAGTTTAGACGAATGAGTTCGATTACCAAGTAAGTTCATATTGACTTACTAATACCGTAGTTGTACCAACAAATGAATATTGTTCAATATTGGTATAGGTGACAACCTGTAGCAATGTATAATAACATTCATATTCATGTTCATCTATATATATATCATTCGATACTTATATATTTATATAGAGAACACGTATATACAGTAATGCGTACCAGTTTTAGTATAAGTCTTTATATCGAATTAACTGAGTGGATAAGTTGGGTTAGGTAAGGTATACATGCATTGGTCATTGCATAACTAAATGGTTACTTGATGAATTGGATGCTTAATAATTTGATATGTATTGCTATGTTAGATTATGGGGAAGAAATGATCTGTAGGACGTGCCACCTGATGGATATTTATCATGACCAAATGCGTACTAATTATGACAATGAGAATTGTTTTGTTTAGGATAATGAGATATGTTATGGGCCGATCCTAGTTGATGCCTAACTCCTGATCAGACCCTTATTTGTGATGCTTATGACTTTCGACGCTTTGAGCTAGGGCTAATTTATTGGTGATTCTTAGCTCCCCACAACCCATTTTGATTAATAGAGCCTTATTGCTACATAATTATAGGAGCATGGCTAGGGCGTTGGTGATGCATAACTCCCTACAACCATTTGAGGTTTAGAGTTATAAGGGCTTACTCTTGGAGATTAGCATTCTACAGATATTCTTCTGCATAGTTTATTTATGTTGTTGATGTGATTGGATGTACAACATGATGTGTATTTATTTTGATATTCATACATGATTGTGTGCATAACATCAGATATCGTAGGATAATGTGAGCTTACTTTACCAGGTTTGACTTCCCTCAACTTTATTTTTCAATTCAACTACCACCAACTTTGTAGTAATGACTCCCATGACGTGTCCACTGCGGCTTACCTACATTTAGGTATGTTCTTTCTTATTTTGTTTATCTTGTATTATAGCATCAATAGTAACAAAATTTCATGAGTTGTAAAACTTCTTTTTGACGTGCATTATTGTTATTATATTGTATGGATTTGCTGCATTCTTGAGGTTTGACTTTATTTTGTCACTAGAGGTAGGCTTATAAGTGATCTGGGGTTTCAAGCCTTGGGTGCCACATGCTAGTCATGCCCATTTCGGGTTATGACAGAGCTATTATCAGAGCCTAGGTTATAGATTTACAGCCTAGGATGTTCTCTTGTTTGTCATTGTAGACACATAGGAATCCACTTCTTTTTAAAGTATCTTCTTACATAATAAGTTCATATTCTCATTGGTGATACTGACCATTTGTTTTGCTTTCAATTTTAGCAAGAACAGACATGATCGATTTCTCACTTGACTTTACTAAGAGGGTTACGATAAAGCCTCCGCTCAGGATGAGACATCTGTCCTTACCTCTTCTGTTGGAAAGCATAGTAGGCCTGGCCACGAGAGGTCCCTGTCGAGGCATCGGAGGTGTAGCCAGGAGCTGCTAGGGCACCAATTTTTGATATGCAGGCATTCCTAGCAGGGATAGAGGCTAACATTGTTATTTTTTGAGCCTCATTGATGATGATGCAGTAATAGCAACAGCCAGCTTCCCCAGTGGTAGTCCCATAATAAGAGAGATCAAATATGCAATTATCTATGGCATATGCAAGATTTCATCAGATAAAGTTCAACAAAACTAGACCTTAGGATGCTATTAATTTTCTCGATGAGGTGGAGATGCAAGGCAAGAGGCTACAATGCTCTGATATATAGCTAGT
>JAOSBO010195461.1:0-19458 GCA_027563915.1 Erythroxylum rotundifolium | reverse complement strand
AGCCAAACAATTTTTAAAACACTCCTAGCCCGTTCCAAATTACTATTTTACCCTTCCCATCGATGATGGGATGTTACGATAAGACTTGCAATTTAGGATGGATACATCTTCATAATTTTTTCCTATAATAAATAACCACCTCAAGACAAACCTTGCTAGGTTTTTTATAGCCTGTATTGAAAGAGAAATAACTAATTTGGAAGGTATGACAAAAGACTTTACACAAGTCTATTTCTCATTTCAGATAGGTCAAATAACTAAGGCGATTATCTTGCCTTATGGCATCTAGGTCAAGTAACTAACCCTAAAGTGTAACATACCATTCCCATACCAAGGTTTAGAAACCTAAAATACAGTACATGTCAGATCAATGAGAGATTAAGAAAAAATCATCTTATGCTTATGCATATTGTTAGCATGCACACACGTGAATATTAAAATTTTCACACACATTAAAATAATTATACGTACTCTCATTTGACATTTTTTGAGTAGTAATGATTGATTTAATGTGATTATGATGTGGATAATGAATATTTTGTTTTGAAAATTGATTTGGGGAATATTTTTATTGATTTAGATTTTTTGGAGAAATTTGAGAATTTTTTGGAAATATGGGTAATTTTGGACCTGGAAAAGTGCTAAGTGGTAAAACAATTGATACATGGTTTTAGGATTTATTGACAAGTGCCATAGAAAATTGGGTGACAAATGACATAGAAATAGAGTGACATGGGACTAGTTACTAATAATATGGGTTACAATATTTGAAGACTTTATCATTGTCAAATAAGTGGTAAGTGTCATGACACATGTCATGACACTTACTAAGCTTTTTAAGCTTGCATTCTAAATCCTATGAAACTCACTATTTGAAAGAGCATTCTTTTGTCTTTCACTTCTCTACTACATGCTCTTGTTTTCTTCTTCTCTCTTCTCCACCATCCATGACACTCTTCTTCTCCATTTCTTCTCTTTTATCTTTCTTCACAAGTTTTTACTCACCCAACCATCATCAACCTACACCTTGCTCTCTCTTTCACTTCTCACAAAAACCCAACCATACCACCTTGAAGGAAGAACAAGGGATAAGTGAAATTTTTGAAGATTTGAAGCTAAACCAAGTAAGTTATGCTTAATATCATGGGTTAGTGTAAATGGTGTATGAAAGTGTATGAAATGTGATGAATGAATGAATGAGTTTTTGCATTGTTTTGTATTGATGATGGGTTAGAGTTAGCATGATAAAAAAATGGGACTGGAAGAGGGATGACTTGTTGATAATTGACAAGTTGTTGTTGTTGAAATGATAAACTAAGCAAAAGAGATGAATAAGGATGAAATTGAAGATGAGGAGTGCTGGAAAATGAGTCATGTTTACTACTTTCTGTGAAAGTTCACCGTGGCCAACTCCTTGGTTTACTGCAGCCAACTTGCAAGATTTCCTCTTGGAAATAGTTTGCCATAGACAACTCCTTGGTTTGCCGTGGCCAACTTGTAGGGTTTCACTACGAATTTTCCTCTCGAGAAAAACTCGTTGCAGCCAACTCCTGACTTCACTGCGTCCAACTTTTTGTATAGTTTATACATGCTTTGGTATTTTGTTGATATCTTGATATGTAGTTATCCAATTAGGATGATTTTTCTTTGGAGTAAACCAGAGACATAGGGATACAAATTTTTTGAAAAAATCAAATTTTAATTCTATCTATAGAATTCTAGAATTTGATTTGAAGATGAGCATAGAATACTTTCTCAGTTTGAGTATGGTCTGAAGTATTTGGAGTATAATTTTTGGATTTCTGAACCAAATTGAATGATTTTGGTGTCATTAGAAACTTAAGAGATAGGAGAACAATTTTCTTGAAGAAAGTGTTATTAAATTACTGCATTTTGGTGTTGTTAAATTACTGCATTTTTCTGATTAGAGTGATCATAGAAAATTGACATGAAAGTTTATAATTTTGGAAATGTTATAAGAAGAATTAAGAGTTAGGTACTGTGAAGAGCAATAATGCTAAAAGTGAAATTTTGAGCCATTGAGTTATAAAATGAGCTGTAGATTAAATGTGAAATTTGATAGTATACTCGGGATTGTTATTGAGCATGCATTGTACATATTCTATATATAAAATTTTGCATAAATGAATACTTAAGATTGTGCAATTATTAATGTGTGTTCAATGTGTTTATTACATGATATTGATGTGCAGGATAAATGTCCAGATTCAGACGTTTCTAGATCATATAAGCAATTGCTAATCTAGAGGATACTGTGAGTCGACTTAGATGGTCTCATTTCATTGTTTGTTTTAATTTCAATTTCTGCATTGAATGACTATGGTTATGATTATTATGCAATGTGAATATGATTGATATGAATTTGATTTGCTTATGCTGATGTCAGACAATGAAGGTCAGAGACTTGATGCATGAATGTGATATTGAAGTGCTATTTGTATGTGAATGTGAGGAAATAAATGTTGCTCAATAGTTTTGTGAATGTCAGACTAAGGTTCGATGATAAATGTGATCTGAATGTGATTGTGTAGTCATGTGATTGACTGAAAGTATGAGAATATGATGTATTCCATTACATGAATGCACGAAACATAATGGCAGTTGTGACTGGAGTAGCCATCGAAAAAGAGCTTAAAGCTTATAATGTGAAAAAGACCTTAAAGCTCAGATTGTGAAAAAGAGCTTAAAGCTCAGAAAGTGTATATGAGCCAAAGGCTCACTATGTAAAATGAGCCCGGTATCCCCAACAAATATGGGATAATCATTAATGAGCTCGGTATCCACAATGAATACAAAACAGTTATAGGCACTTGGTCACAACAATAACAAATTGAAAGCGAGTCTCATAAGCATAACATATGCATTTGATGTGAATAATGTGAATAATTTGACTGATTTATGAATGTTAGATATGTCTAAAGTGAATGTTATATAACTATGTGAACTATATGGGTTATGTGATTGAGTCAACCATCAAGGATGGTCACTCACGATGTTCACAAAACTCACCCAAAATTGCAATATTTTTTAGGCTCAGAAGAGTTGCCCAGTTAGGCTAACAGGTGTATAGACATTGCATTCAAGTAAGAGATAGAGGTCGAGATCAGTTAACGTCTGCATTTGTATTTCAATATTTTGTATCAAATTGAGTCTTCTGTAATTATTGTAACTTGTGTATTCAAATATTTCTATTTTGTAATAACTTTCCAAATTGGAAATGCTGTAAATGATTTTGCAATGTAATGAAATTATGACTACAAGTATTTTATATATGCATAATGCGCCCAAATGGCAATTGAAATTATGATGATTGTAATGCTGCATTAAAAAAAGTTTATGAATAAAGTAGGCCGATTTGATTATTGATTCTGTATTTGCATTTGTTTAAGAAAATAAAAATGAAAAAATAATAAATAATTTTGTAATGAGTTCAATTGTTAACTGTTGTAGCATACCACCCTCGTGGGGTACATACTTGGATATCACTCAGGATGTCGGTACGTGCCTTACGATAGTGGGATGCTACATTTTGGTATCAGAGCCCAGACTTAGTATCTTAAATGGACATTTTTCATAATATGTGTCAACTTATATGCATTTTAGACATGTCTTAGCATGCAGTAGCAACTGATCCCTAGTCTGAGTCACATTCACATCTGGCACACAGAGGAGCATTTATTAAGAGTTTGAGCTAATAGAAATAGTGAGAAGAATGATGGTCTGTCAGAATGTTAGAGAATGAAAGTTTGAGGATATTTAGAAATTAGAAATTGTATATAGTTTGATATGACAGATAAGGATCCAACACAATTGTAGTGGTGGATGTATTGTGCAATACGACATCAATATTATACTGTGGTAATATATCCTAAAATGTGATATAGATATGACTATATTTTCATGAATTGATTGAGGAAAGAAGTGACATAAATATTAATGACGAGACATAAAGTGTACAAGCCAAGTTGAAAGAGAATAAAATTTTCTATGACCTAGAGAGGTTAAACTTGGACATGAAATAAATGTTGGATAAATGTGATAAGAGTTATGATTTAGCATAAGAATATGTATGTGAAAGTGAGATCAGAATTTCTGGATGATATGTTTCTATAATTTTGAATTGATTGCGAGCATATGTATGTATAACGATGTAACAGTAATTGGAAGGTGAGATAACGATAGCAATATATGTAAAAGTTATCAACGTTAAGTTGATTTGTTATTGTGAGTACATATCTGATAATCGGATCACCATGGCATGTGAGAATGCTCAGCACATATGTGTTATATGTGTGGAGATGATATAGGAAGCGATCTATGACTAGTTCAATATTTGTTAGCTGTAGTTTCCATAGTTCAATGTTTAAGATGAGTTAAAGTAATACATGAAAATGCTTATAGTGATCAATCAGGGATAGATTGAGATTGTTAATGATGTTACTAAGTGTGATGAATTCGAGGAAAAAGAAGAAGGGCACGATCATGACATAGTCCCCACGATTGAGGACAGGAAGAAAAGGAGAAAGTTAGAAATGCATATAAGATAAAATTTTATGTACGCATGAGATTAAGAAAAAGATGATGAATCAAATGAGAAAGAGTGAATGCAATCAATATGGTGGTTAAATCATCATGAAATTATGTAGCATTAGAATAAGTAAATTATGGAAAAAAATTCGAACTGGAATTTATTTTAGTATATGTGATATTGTGAGGAAGAAAGTGCAGGGCACGATGGTGACCTAACAAAAATAGGTTTCTATCACGATCATGGTAGGGATACCCCAATTTTGGAAAGGAATAAAAAAAGAAATGTTGTAAAGGATTAATTGAGATCAAAGTATTACTATTGTAAGATAATGGGTAATATGTCGGAAATAAATCTCTAGATAGAATGGGAGGACATTGATAGTACACACCTAAGCATATGCAACAGTAATCATGTCTAGTACTCCATTAAGTTTTGTTAAATAGAACATTATGACCGTGTAAGAAATGATATAATTTGATCTTCTTGAGTTGCTAAGAATGGCTAATGAGTAATGATGGAAACAATTGATTGATAACGATTCCATGACCAGTACAAATGTTAGTAGCAAGAAATCTTCCTTCAAAGAAGAATTTCACTAAATTACGTTAAACATATTAGATAGTTTATATTAAGAGTGACCAATTAAGGAGAAAATCAGAAATGAATATGTAATGATTCAAAACTGGGTATTGGAGTCCTAATCCTAACAAAGACACAAGTATAAAATGTAGAATATGCTACCGAGAGTGTATGCATTATGTTTTATGAAAAGTATCCAACTATGTGATTGGATTCTTGGATTTGAGGTGACATTGTTGTTAGTGTGAGGAGAATATAAGTTCATCTTATATTTTGTGTAAATAAGTTTGAGAGATATAAATTAGATCTGATGAATGTATTACCAACACAGGAAGTTAAGATTTCCAATAAATTGAAATGTGTGGAGAAACTAGTATGAATGAATAGACATTTCAAGAAGTCAATGTGAAATCTGAGGAAACCTAATGAATGGAGAAAATCATTGAAGAAAAGAAGTCAATTGGGAAACAAAAATAACATGTGATAATATTACCTCATTGAGGAATTAGTTACTTAAGGAATTATGAGAACTAAGCATAGGCACATTGAATTTTGGCAATCTCTATTCGAGTTAACAATGCCCCCGACAGTATTATAGTATTGAAGAATAAAGTATCCCAATTTTTTTTGGATAAATTAGTGACTATGATCGTAGATGATATATTGAATGTGTTTGAAAAGTTGAAGAGAATATTTCAAATATTTAAGGTAATTCTTACATATCATAAAGTAAGAAATAATTAGATGCCATGTTTAGTAAGAGTGAATCTTATCTTGATCAAGTCAAATGTTGGGTCGTATAGTATCTAAACATGGCGTATTAGGAGACCCAAAGAAAGTTGAGGTAATAATGAAGTAAGAAACACCAAGGAATTTATAAGAGATATGGAGTTTTCTTGAACAAACTTATAGTGTACACTACCAGACACTATTAAAGAGTTTTTATTAATCTTAGTCCTTCTGACAAAAATGTCTAAGAAAAAACGTGCAAATCATATGACCAATGAATGTAAAGAGAATTTTGTGTAAGTATAACATCAATGACAGTTATATCATTTGGAATTGGAGATTATATTTTATGTAATAAGGTTTCACATAAGGGATTAGGATGAAATCTAACACAATATAATAAGGTGATTTCATAGGCATAGAGACAATTAAAGTCTTATGAGTTGATTATTTGATATATAGTTTAGAACTTGCTACAATAGTAACTATTTTGAAAGCTTCGAGACATTATATGTATAGTGAAACATTTCGGATCTCTATATAATGTACAAATCATTTAAGTTGAGGTAATTATTGAATATAAGACAAAGACAATGGATAAAATTATTGAAAAATTATGACGATACAAATTAGTATGATTTGAGAAAGATAGAGTTGTATCTGATGCTTGAACATAAAATTCAATAACTGAATGGAACAAATTCAGATATTGAGGTTATCAAACCTAATGCAATAGAGAGAATAGAATGTTGAGTTGAATTTTGGCGCAAAATGAAGTAGTATTGGCTTCACTGAAATTTAAGATCAGTTTCACATGAAAAGATTGATAAGGCCTAAAGTGAGGATCTAGAATTGTGAATCTTATTGAGGAATCAAAAATGAAATTTAATTTTGAGTTTGAATTGGAAAATGATACTTGTGATTGAAATAAGAAGTATGTGTACCCGATAATGATGATTGAGCAAAGAGATTATTAGAGAAAGCACTAAGAAAAATCTAGGCTATACATCCTAGTAGGAATACGATGAACTAGTACTTAAGGGCTAAGGATGTAGAAGCAAGTGACTGCATATATGAGTTGCCAATAGTCTTAACTGTTGAAGATATACTTAAAGCTTATATTTTAGAGTTGATAGGAACATTAGGTCAACGTATAGTTCTAATTGATTTTAAGCACAACAATCATTATCATAGTGATATTATTAAAATACCGTATGTGACAAAAAGAGTCATCCACCTTTATATTTGGATGAATAACGCCTAATATAGTTAAAGGCTAGAATTGATTGGAGATGTTATTGATAAATGAAACTAATCTTTGCTAGAAATTAAGTGATTCAAGAAAGATGAATGAGTTAGGTGGATCAACACTAGACATCTGGAGTATAGTGAGATGGACATACGAGTTAAGTGTATTAACACGAAAAAGACGTGAATTATCAAATGATAGATGAAATGTCTCTGAGAGTATCACTTTGCCAAGGTGTGCTTAGATTGAGAAAAAAGATGTGCTCAGGTTAGGAAAACAAAAAAACTAAGCTCGAATTGTATTTGTCCACATGAAGTTATTGAGAATAGTACCATTGACTTATGAGTTAGTATTATCAATAAAAGATGTTTTAGATTCATACAGTATTACATGGATATGTTTACGAAATATCATTATGATCAAATATATGTGTTATTAAGATCGGAAGTGAAACTGTGAGTAATCTAAAATAATTGAGGAAACAATTAAGATTGTGTGATATCGGAGTAAGCGACTGGAAAATCAAGTGATTCCATTGACCATAGTCAAGTGGAAGAAATTTTTAGAGTGATGGAATTTAAATAAGAAATGGAGGAGTATATGAGGAAACAAAACCCTTGCCTTTTTTATCAATCAGATAAGAATTTTGAGGACGAAATTTATTAAGGGTAGGATTGTAACATCTCGTACCCATACTGAGTCGCATTTACATGTGGCACACGTAGGAGCATTTATTGAGAGTTTGAGCTAATAGAAATAGTGAGAAGAATGATGATCTGTCAGAATGTGAAAAAATGAAAGTTTGTGGATATTTAGAAATGAGAAATAACATATAATTTGATATGAAAGATAAGGATCCAACACAATTATAGTGGCAGATGTATTATGGAATACGACATCAATATTATACTGCGGAAATATATCCTCAAATGTGATATAGATGTGACTATATTGTCATGAATTGATTAAGGAAATAAGCTATATAAATATGAATGACGAGACTTAAAGTGTACAAGCCAAGTTGAAAGAGAATAAAATTTTCTATGACCTGGAGAGGTTAAACTTGGACTTGAAATAAATGTTGGATAAATGTGATAAAGAGCTATGATTTAGCATAAGAATATGTTTGTGAAAGTGAGATCAGAATTTTAGGATGATATGTTTCTATAATTCTGAATTGATTACAAACATATGTATTTATGACAATAAAATGGTAATTGGAAGGTGAGATAATGACAGCAATATATGTAAAAGTTGTCAAGGTTAAGTTGATTTGTTATTGTGAGCACATATCAGATAATGGGATCAACGTGGAAAGTGAGAATATTTAGCACATATGTGTTATATGGGTGGAGATGATATAGGAAGCAATCTATGACTTTTTGAATATTTGTTAGTTATAGTTCCCATAGTTCAAAGTTTAAGATGAATTAGAGTAATACATGAAAGTGCTTATAGTGATCAATCAGGGATAGATTGAGATTGTTAATGATGTTACTAAGTGTGATGAATTCGACAAAAAAGAAGAAGGGAACGATCATGGCATAGCCCCTATGATCGAGGACGGGGGCAAAAGGAGAAAGTTAGAAATGCATATAAGATAGGATTTTATGTATGCATAAGATTAAGAAAAAGATGATGAATCAAATGCGAAGAGTGAATGCAATCAATATGGTGGTTGAATTATCATGAATTTATGCAGCATTTGAATAAGTCAATTCTGGAAAAAAAATGAAGTGGAATTGATGTTAGTATATGTGTTATTGCGAGGAAGAAAGTGTAGGGCACGATGGTGACCTGACAAAAACAGGTTTCTATCACGATCATGGCAGGGATACTCCAATTTTGGGAAGGAATAAAAAGAGAAATGTTGTCAAGGATCAATTGAGATCAAATTATTACTATTATAAGATAATGGGTAATATATCGGAAATAAATCTTTAGATAGAATGGGAGGACCTTGATAGTACACACTTAAGCATATACGACAGTAATCATGTCTAGCACTTTATTGAGTTTTAATAACTAGAACATTATAACCGTGTAAGAAATGTTGATCTTCCTGAGTTACTAAGAACGACTAATAAGTAATGATTGAAACAATTGACTGATAAAGATTGCATGACCAGTATAGATGTCAGTGGTAATAAATCTTCTTTCAAAGAAGAATTTCACTGAATTAGGTTAAACATATCAGATAGTTTATATTAAGAATGATCAATGAAGGAATAAATAAAAAATGAATATGTAATGATTCAAAACTGAGTATTGGAGTCTTAGTCCTAACAGCGACATAAGCATAAAATGTAGAATATGCTATCGAGAGTGTATGCATTATGCTTGGTGAAAATTATCCAACTATATGATTTGATTCTTGGATTTGAGGCAACATTCTTGTTAGTGTGAGTAGAATATACGCCCATGTTATATTTTGTGTAAATAAGATTTCCAATAAATTGAAATGTGTGGAGAAACTAGTATGACTGAATAGACATTAGAAGAAGTCAATGTGAAATCCGTGGAAACCTAATGAATGGAGAAAATCATTTAAAGAAAGAAGTCAATTGGAAAACCAATAATAACTTGTGATAATATTACCTCATTGAGGAATTAGTTACTTAAGGAATTATGAGAACTAATCATGGGCACATTGAATTTTGGCAATCTTTGTTTGAGTTAACAATGCCCCTGACAGTATTATGGTATTGAAGAATAAAGTGTCCTAATTTTTTTTGGATCAATTAGTGACTATGATCATGGATGATATATTGAATGTGTTTGAAAAGTTAAGGAGAATATTTCAAATATTAAAGGTAATTCTTACATATCATAAAGTTAGAAATAATTAGATGCCAAGTTTAATAAGTTTGAATCTTATCTTGATTGAATAAAAGGTTGGGTCTTATAGTATCTAAACATGGAATATTGGGAGACCCAAAGAAAATTGAGGTAATAATAAAGCGAGAAACTCCAAGGAATTAATAAGAAATCTAGAGTTTTCTAGAAAAAGCTATATATTGGACACTACCAGATACTATTAAGGAGTTTTTACTAATCTTTAGTCCTTTTGATAAAAATGTCTGAGAAAAAAACATGTAAATCGTATGACTGATCAATGTAAAGAGAATTTTAAGGAAGTATAACATCAATGATAGTTATATCATTTGGAATTGGAGATTATATTGTATGTAATGAGGTTTCACATAAGGGATTAGGATGAAATCTAACGCCGCATAATAAGGTGATTTTATATGCATAGAGATAATTAAAGTCTTATGAGTTGATTATTTGATATATAGTTTAGAACTTGCAATAGTAGTAACTGTTTTGAAAGCTTCGAGTCATTATATGTATAGTGAAACATTTCAGATCTATATATAATATACAAATCATTTAAGTCGAGGTAATTATTGAGTTTGAATGGATTTAATATAGGACAGAGACAATGGATAGAATTATTAAAAATTTTGATGATACAAATTAGTATGATCTGGTAAAGATAGTGTTGTATTTGATGCTTGAACATAAAATTCAACAACCGGATGACACAAATTCAGATATTGAGGTTATCAAACCTAATGCAATAAAGAGAATAGAATGTTGAGATGAATTTTGGGGCAAAATGAAGTAGTATTGGCTTCATTGAAATTTAAGATCAGTTTCACATGAAAAGATTGATAAGGCCCAAAGTGAGGATCTAGAATTACGAATCTTATTGAGGAATCGAAAGTGAATTTGAATTTTGAGTTTGAACTGGATAATGATACTTGTGATTGAAATAAGAAGTATGTGTACCCGATAATGATGATTGGGTAAAGAGATTATTAGAGAAAGCACTCAAAAAAATCTAGGCCATACATCTTAGTAGGAATACGACGAACTAGTACTT
Source organism: Erythroxylum rotundifolium (assembly GCA_027563915.1). Lineage (NCBI taxonomy): Eukaryota > Viridiplantae > Streptophyta > Magnoliopsida > Malpighiales > Erythroxylaceae > Erythroxylum > Erythroxylum rotundifolium. Next base: position 8,460 of record JAOSBO010195461.1, on the reverse strand, counting down.
AAGGGCTAAGGATGTAGAAGCAAGTGACTGCATATATGAGTTGCCAACAGTCTTAACTGTTGAAGATATACTTAAAGCTTATATTTTAGAGTTGATAGGAACATGAGGTCAACGTATAGTTCTAATTGATTTTAAGCACAAAAATCATTATCATAGTGATATTATTAAAATATCATATGTGACAAAAAGAGTCATCCACCTTTATATTTGGATGAATAACGCCTAATATAGTTAAAGGCTAGAATTGATTGGAGATGTTATTGATAAATGAAACTAATCTTTGCTAGAAATTAAGTGATTCAAGAAAGATGAATGAGTTAGGTGGATCAACACTAGACATCTGGAGTATAGTGAGATGGACATACGAGTTAAGTGTATTAACACGAAAAAGACGTGAATTATCAAATGATAGATGAAATGTCTCTGAGAGTATCACTTTGCCAAGGTGTGCTTAGATTAAGAAAAAAGATGTGCTCAGGTTAAGAAAACAAAAAAACTAAGCTCGAATTGTATTTGTCCACATGAAGTTATTGAGAATAGTACCACTGACTTATGACTTAGTATTATCAATAATAGATATTTCAGATTCACACAGCATTACATGGATATGTTTAGTAAATATCATTATGATCTTATATATGTGTTATTGGGACCGGAAGTAAAATTGTCAATAATTTGAAATAATTGAGGAAACAATTAAGATAGTGTCATATCTGAATAAGCAATTGGAAAATCGAGTGATTCCATTAACCATAGTCAAGTGGAAGAAATTTTTCGAGTGATGACATTTAAATGGGAAATGGAGGATTATAAGCGGAAACAAAACCCCTGCCTTTTTGATTAATTAGATAAGAATTTCGAGGAAGAAATTTTTTAAGGGGGTAGAATTGTAACATCCCGTTCCCATACTAAGGGTTAAAACCGTAAAATGTGGTACATATGAGATCAATGAGAGATTAAGAAAAAATGCATCTCATGCTCATGCATATTGTTAGCATGACACGTGTGAATATTGAAATTTTCGCACACATGAAAATAATTGTACATGCACTCATTTGACATTTTCTAGGTATTAATGTTTGATTTAACGTGATTATGATGTGGATAGTGAATATTTTGTTCTGAAAAATAATTTGGGGAATAATTTTATTGATTTAGAATTTTTGGAGAAGTTTGATAATTTTTTGGAATTATGGGTAATTTTGGACTAGGAAAAGTTCCAGGTGGCAAAACAATTGATACATGGCTTTAGGATTTATTGAGAAGTGCCACAGAAAATTGGGTGACAAATGACATAGAAATAGAGTGAAAAGGGAATAGTTACTAATAATATGGGGTACAATATTTGAAGACTTTAGCATTGTTAAATAAGTGGTAAGTGTCATGACATGATAATCTTAATTTCTGAAACCTATGAAAATCAACATTTGAAAGACCATTCTTTTGTCTTTCACCTCTCTACTACTTGCTCTTGTTTTCTTCTTCTCTCTTCTCTGCCATGCACGACACTCTTCTTCTCCATTTTTTCTCTTCTATCTTTCTTCATAAGTTTTTACTCACCCAACCATCATCAACCTACACCTTACTCTCTCTTTCACTTCTCACAAAATCCCAAACCTACCATCCTTGAAGGATGAATGACATGGGTTGTATGGAGAGTTAGGGATAAGTGAAAATTTTGAAGATTTGAAGCTAAACCAAGTAAGTTATGCTTTAAATATCATGGGTTAGTGTAAATGGTGTGTGAAAGTGTATGAAAATTTGATGAATGAATGAATGAGTTTTTACCTTGTTTTGTATTATTGATGGGTTAGAGTTAGCATGATAAAAAAAATAGGGCTAGGAGAGTGATGAATTTTTGATAATTGATAAGTTGTTGTTGTTGAAATGATAGACTAAGCAAAAGAGATGAATTAGGATGAAATTGATGATGAGGAGTACTGGAAAATGAGTCATGTTTACTACTTTCTATGAAAGTTCTCCATGACCAACTCCTTGGTTTATTGTGGCCAACTTGCAAGATTTCCTCTTAATAATAGTTTTCTATGGCCAACTCCTTGGTTTTCCATAGCCAACTTGCAGGATTTCACTAAGAATTTTCCTCTTGGGAAAAGTTCAACGCGGCCAACTCCTGACTTCGCTGTGGCCAACTTTCCTGTGCAACTTAAACATGCTTCAGTATTTTGATGATATCCTGATCCGTAGTTATCCAATTGGGATGATTTTTGATTTGGAATAAACTAGAGACATAGGGATACAAATTGTTTGAAGAAATAAAATTTTAGTTATGTAGATAGAATTCCAAAATCTGATTTGAAGATGAGCACTGAATACTATCTTAGTTTGAGAATAGTCTGAAGTATTTGGAATATAAATTTTGGATTTCTAAGCCAAATTGAATGATTTTTTTGTCATTAGAAACTTAAGAGATAGGAGAAAAATTTACTAGAAGAATGTGTTATTAAATTACTACATTTTTCTAGTTAGAGTGATCATGAAAAATTGATATGAAAGTTTGGAATTTTGGAAATGTTAGAAGAAGAATTGAGAGTTGGGTACTGTGAGAGAAATAATGCTAAAATTGAAATGACAAGTAATTAAGTTATAAAATGAGATGTAGATTAAATGTGAAATTTGATAATATACTCAGGATTGTTATTGAACATGCATTGTACACATTCCATGTACACAATTGTGCACAAATTAATACTTAAAATTGTGCAATTATTAATGTTTGTGCAACGTATGTATTGCATAATATTGATGTGCAATATAAATGTTCGCATTCAGATGCTTCTAGATCTTGGAAGAAATTGCTAATCTGGAGTGTATTGTGGGTCGACCTAGATGGTCTCATTTCATTGTTTGTTCTGATTTCAATTTCTGCATTGAATGACTACAGTTATGATTGTTATGCAATGTGAATATGATTGATATGAATGTTATTTACTTATGTTGATTCCAGACAATGAAGGTCCGAGACTTGATGCATGAATGTGATATTGAAGTGCTACTTGTATGTGAATGTGATGAAATAAATGTTGCTCAATAGTTATGTGAATGTCAGACTAAGGTTTGATGATAAATGTGATCTGAATGTGAATGTGCAGCTATATGATTGATTGAAAGTATGAGAATATGATGCATTCTATTACATGAATGTATGAAATATAATGGCATTTATGACCGAAGCAGCCACCGAAAAAGAGCTTAAAGCTCAGAATGTGAAAAAGAGCTTAAAGATCAGATTGTGAAAAAGAGCTTAAAGCTTAGAAAGTGTATAAAAGCCAAAGGCTCACTATGTAAAATGAGCCCTGTATCCCCAACGGATACAGGATAGTTACTAATGAGCCTGGTATCCACAATGGATACGGGACAATTATAGGCACTCGATCACAACAATAAGAAATTGAAAGTGAGTCTCATAAGCATTAAATATGCATTTGATGTGAATAATGTGAATAATTTGACTGATTTATGCATGTGAGATATGTCTAAAGTAAATGTAAAATTATATGACTATGAGAAATGCATATGTTATGTGATTGAGTGAACCATCGAGGATGTCACTCATTGAGTTTACAAAACTTACCCAAAAATTGCAATATTTTTTAGGCTCAGAAGAGTTACCCCATTAGGCTAACGGAGACACTACATTCAAGTAAGAGATAAAGGTCGAGATCAATTCGCGTCTGCATTTGTATTCCAATATTTTGTATCAAATTAAGTCTTCCATAATTATTGTATCTTGTGTATTTGAATATTGCTGTTTTTTAATAACTTTCCAAATTGGAAACGTTGTAAATGATTTTGCAATGTAATGAAATTTTGACTACAAGTGTTTTGTATATGCATAGTGGGCCCAAATGACTATTGAAATTATGATGATTGTATTGCTGCAATTGAAAAAGGTTATGAGTAAAGTAGGTCGATTTGATTATTGATTCTGCATTTGCATGTATTTTTTAAATAAAATAAATAAATTTTGTAATGAGTTCAATTGTTAATTGTTCTAGCATACCACCCTCGCGGGGTACACACTCAGATTTGACTCAGGATGTCAGGTATGTACCTTATGAGAGTGGGTTGCTACATAAGGAATGTATGAAAGAGTTTCCCTAAAAGGATAAGGAGTTGACCAATAGCAATATAGAAGCAAAGAACAAGGTAAGGATACCACTAAGGGAGCATAAATCAAGAATTTGTTACCCTAATAAATCACTTTAGGAAATTAAGAAGGAAGAGAGTAATACTCAAAAGGACAATGACGAATTTCTTAAAAAAGAAGATCTAGAAGAGGAGGATTTTAAGGGGGAGTATAGATAAAATAAAATAAAGGCATCATCAATGTTCTCCAAGATATCATACTACTAAAGTTAGGCTATTTAAGCAATTTTAATAGTTTAAACATAATTGGTGGTATTTATACTAATAGGGAATTAATAAATTTAAGGGCAAGTATTAATGTAATTTCTTATACAAAAAATATTAGAATTACGTGAATTATAACCTATTAGAAGAATGATGTATCTTATTTATAATACAATAAATAATAATAAAGGTGTTAAAAAATGTAATGGTGAAAATTAATACGTCTATAGTCTCAATACATTTCTATATTGTGGATATTGATAAGGAATAAAAAATTGTTAATCCTAGATAGATCCTTTCGAGCCACAATAGGGGTAGTAATTAATGTTAGGAAAGGTGAATTGATACTTAATATTATAAGTAAATGGCTTGTGTTCTTAAATGATAAGATGTCATTTATGATTATTAAGGATTTAAGACACACTAATTTCTGTAATATTTTATGAGGAATTATTGATAGAGAAGGCAAAGGACCAAAACAAGTAAAGATGAAGGCAAGAGTAAAGAAGAAGGTGCAAAGAAGACATAATGACCCTTTATACGACACATTTTACAGTGATGAAGAAGGAAGCAACCATATTGCTCCAAAAATTGATTATGTTTAAGGAAGGAGTCCAACTAAAATACTTATAATTAATGTCTTACTAATTTTATTTCGATTTACTTTTTTACATTAAAAGACAATAATGTTTATTTGAAATTTGATTTGGATTTTTTATATTTATCAATAAGGTTATTTATTGCTTTTATTTTTCTTTGATAATTTTATCTTCTTTTTAATGTTTTTGTATTTAGGAATTCAAAGGAAGGTAAATATGAACCTAAATAGGAACTTTGAAGAATAATAGAGATGAAAGATTTAACAAATAGTCCAACAAAATGCATAAAAATTAGATACTGTGAGATTATATTGTTTAACATGATCTAGGACATGCTAATGTCTCATAAATTTTTGAGTTCTAAGAGGATACATATTCTGGAACATGCATATACCCTAAATCATATCTTTGAAAGGTTAAAGAAAGGATGATTCATAGCCTGATGACACACTAGTGCCTTAGCCATGCTTTCAGTAGTTGAATATAATAGGATTTATGGCTTAGGGACAAACTTATGCTCCTAGCCGTAAATTTAAAGAAAATTTTCTGAAAGCTTCATGATTTGGGCCATGTCTTGTACCTCAGTTGTGCTTTTAGGAGTTAAAGACAATATGATCTATAGCTTGGACATGCCTAATTGCCTAGTCGTAGATTTAGAAATTTTTTTAAGGATGCTCCATAATTTGGACCTTGTTTATGTTTTATATAATATCTTGAATCTTTTTGGACTCAGGACTTTCCATAGTTTACATCATGATTATGTCACAAATTGTGTTTTTAAAATTTTAAAAACCTAGTAGTCATATATGACCCCCATTTTCACCTCTCTCTAAACTTTTTCTCTTAAATTATTCAAACATCCATTACACAAATCAATTTCCCAATTCAAACCTATTAAATTTTTTTGCATTTTGATCACATTTCATTAAGATTTACTCACTTTTTTCACTGCAAATCCTAAATTTCTTGTAACTTAGAGCTTTAAATTCATTTATGGGTATTTATATGCTTTTAGCCTATTCATTGATTATTTTCGTATCTAAACACTCAATCTAAATATAAAGATGAGTTCACATCCATCCATAATCAAAAGGGTGAAAACCATTTGAGAAGAATTATGTAACGAAGCTTAGTTGCAGGAGATGACCTCAAATGAGCATCCAATGCTCACCTTTTAGGAACTATATTTTCATGAAAGAAATTTTAAAAATTAGCCTTTGGAAACTAATAGAAGAGTGGATTGGGTTGTATTGGAGATCGTAGGTTTATCTTCATAGGTAAGGAGGTTGATAGCAAACTCATAATGGATTAAGTTTTTAAACATTGCTAATTACTAACCAATCTTGAACCTTTTGAATATTCCATCACCAATTAAATTACCTTATAGATTTTCTTGTCTTTTCCTATGGCTCTCCATCTAGGATCCAAAAAAAAATTAAAGCTCCCAAAAGCTTTAATTCAATTAGCTTTGCCTCAAACAACACTCTTTACAACTCGTAAGCTCTAAGGCAAAAGATACCAAGGAGTCAATAAATTGACTTAGAATATAATAGTTTGAGACTACTCCACTTTTTATAAGCTTAGGTTTGTCCTTTCATTTTATATTATTCACTCAACTTTAGTTTCTCCTCTTTTAGAGGTCCTTAATACATGTGCTTAAAGATAGATAGTAGCCTTAATTGGTTTCAAATTTATCTAGAAACAATTATTGTTCCTTCAGGTCCATTGATAGGGTTATAAAAAATTAGAGGAAGTTAGGAATTATAAATGTAATCATTAACAGGGAGGAACTATTTATCTTCAATTTTTGATTTGAAGATAAAATGGATAAGAATTTAAAATCCAGTCTTTGGCATGCTATAAAAATAGAGACCAGAAATACAAATGTCTAAATAAATTGAGAAACACCTAAGTGTGGGTGAAATTTTGCAATGTCCTACTTAAATATTGGTCAATAGAGGAATTAACATACATAGTAAGTTATCTAGGTAGACCTATATGCTTGTATAAACAAACAATAAATTTTAAGAGAATTGGCTTTGCATATATACATGTTCAAATTGACATGAATAAAGAATCAAAAAATTGAATGACAATGGGAATTTAGTTAGGGACATAATAATATGATTACCAATGGAAACATATAAAGTGTGGATACTAACTAAGAGAAAACCGCTATAGAGGTTGGTAACTTAGAGAATGATGACAAAGTTTCTATTAAGAAGGAGGTCAGTTGAGGATCTGAGTATCTCTAAATAATGAGGAACTAAGTATTATAGGTGTCAAAGAAGGGAAAAACCTTAATAATGAAACAAAACTAGTAAAATGGAGTGAAATCTAAGCCAGAAGAGATTGACATAGGAGGAGTAAGGACAGATATCCAGCTTTAGGAATCTGTTAAGATAATAGAGGCAAAACACCAACATATTATCATAGATGTGCAAGGGGAGAGGGAATTAAAGGCTAAGGATATAACTTCTACTAAGGAAAATTGTTAGACTATTGACCAACACACTGATGGAACCAAAATAGGGAATAAATTAGTTGATTATTCAAACAAACCTATAATCGGGTAGTGCCTGAAATTTGGATTGCAGAAAAAGGAATTAGATGTAAATAAGAAAGATCCTATAAGGAACTAAGAGGAAGGGGTAAGGCAACTTCTAATCCTAATGATGAATTTTGTAGTATGGAATGTTAGGAATCTAAACAACCCTAATAAACAATAAGTTTCAAAAGATTTTCTACACTAAAGAAACCTAGTGTTATTGGCTGACTACAAACCAAAATGAAGAATTTCCAATATCAAAAAGGTTTATGGTGTTTGGATAAGTAATGGATTACCTAAATCAATCATGGCACTTATTATAATGGCTACATTAAATTCTCTTTTAATCAAAACTTGCTCTATCTTCACTAATAGAGCTTATTTGGCCAATATATTCAATGCCAAGTTTCATTTACTAAGTGTAAAATGCATTTAAATATCATTATATTTTTGCAACAAATCTTAAGCATTAGATGAAACAAATTTGGGGTGACCTGATCAAACTTTAAACAAATATGTCCATTTGATGGTTAATAATAGGTTTTCACTATAACCTTCTTCCATACGAAGTAAAGGAAATTGATACAAAGTAAAGAATTTCAATATGCACCTACGTTCATTAACAAAGTCGATGTAACATATTATAGATTTATTAGAAAGTATTTCACATGGGAAAAAAAACAATGTGGAAGTTGGTTTCGATAAACAAGCTAGAGGGTATTATCATCAAGAACGGGTGCAGTTGAAGGATATTATTTATAACCATTTTAAGAATGTGTTAGGAAAAATTAATTAAGAATGTGCTAGGCAAAACTGACAAAGTAATCCTAAAAAATGAAGAATTAAAAGGCCTTATGAAATATTCCTGATAAGTTGTTATTCTTATTAATTCCTAGATCCATTTTGTCATGGTTTTTGCATCAATTAATGTGGATTCCCCAA
>JAOSBO010195454.1:0-19459 GCA_027563915.1 Erythroxylum rotundifolium | reverse complement strand
AGCCAACTAGAAAGTATAAACTGGAAAAACAAAGACTTCTCTTTTCCAAAGCAAGTATTTCTTTTTCAGGAGAGCTATGTCACTTTATTAGGGATGGTCTTAAGTTGAAATGTTATGGATAGTGAGGAGTTTTGTGTTCAAGTTCAACTTGGGACAGCCTGACAAGTTATCTTGCTAGAAATTAGACTCTAATACGTGGAAGATGCATAAAGCCAAAGTATGTTTGTACATTAGTGGTACCAAATCTAGCGTTGTTTAGTGACACTCTCACCTATAATAATAAGACCTAATAGGAATGGCGTGGACTATCTAGCTCCAATGTGGTCTGTGGATGCTTAACTTTGGGATGTTTGCCCAAACTCCTGCACTTCAACTTTTGCATTGAAGTCTGTGATCCACTACCCTAAGTCAAAAACATAAAAATGCCAAGTGTTAAATGTTTTCCACTTTTGTGTGAAATTGTCAGTTAAGTTGAATAAAGTGATCACCAGTTAGGTTAAATAAATACAAAATACAAAAAGATCAATAATTATGGAAGAACGAAAAATTGAATTATATCAAGCAATCATTACATCACAAAAGAAAATCATATTTGAAACATTTATATATGACAGATGATTGTCATGTGTTCATGCAAAGGCTAATTCTAATTGCATTTCAGGAATTGCTATTGAATAAGGTTTCGGAAATAATAATAGAATTAAGTTTGTTTTTTAGAAGCTTAACATCATTTGAAATCAAGTTGGCTGAAATGGAAAAACTAGAAAGGGAAATTCTAGTAATTTTGTTCAAGTTATAAAGGATTTTTCCTCCAAGTTTCTTTGACTATATGGAGCATCTACCTGTGCATTTAGCACATGAGGCTAAACTAGCCAATCCAGCTCAGTATCAATGGATGTATCTATTTAAGAGGTAATTCAAAAAAGTTGATTGTAATTGAAGTAATAATATATTTTAATAACTAAATTGGTATAAACCTATTCGCTAATATAGGTATTTGCATCACTTGAACAAAAATATCAAAGCAAGGCTAGAGTTAAAGGCTCAATATGTAATGCTTTTTTAGTGGAAGAAGCTAGTATATTTTGTTCATATTATTTTGAGCCGCGTGTTCACACAAGAAAAAGAAAAGTTCCCCGTAACAACAATGGGGGAAGAACAAGTGATGCTAATGGTAACTTATCCATTTCCACATATCCTGGACAAACATATAGATGTTTAACCTGAAGAATGTTAACATAGGAAGAAATTGAGGTTGCCTATGGTTACATTTTATTGAACTATTAAAAGGTTCAACCTTTCGTGTAGTAAGTTGAAATTGATTATTTGGGTTTTGAAATTTAGTGTTATTCATATCTAAAATACATAATAATATTTGTAGATTATATGAGGAATTGTTACGCGAGCTAATGCACGACAAAACATAAGATGATATCAATAAAGAAGTTGAAAGATACTTTCCTCGATGGTTTGAGAAATGTGTAGGTTTTCACTTACAAATATTGAAATGATTGAATTATAAGATTTAAGTGTTCAAATGACATTATAATTTTTAATACGATAATTTTTATGTAGGCCATAGAAGATCCATAAAGAACAAGTTCATATATGATCTTGCGAAGGGGCCTTTGTGAATTGTTAAATCGTATCTGGTTTATTTTGTTAATGGATACAAATATCATACAGAATATCATGGTCATAACATGACAACAATGAATAGTGGAGTTTGCATACAGGGAGAATTGATGGATTACTATGCTAAAATTGTTGAGATACTTGAAATTGAGTACCCTGTATTGCTAATAAACTGAAGTGTGATATTTAAGTATGACTAGGTCGATCCAATTCCAATTTTTGGTACAAAAGTGCATATCTGATACAATCTAGTTGAAATCAACAAGCGAAGAAGATTTAGACAATTTAAACCTTTTGTATTGGCAATGCAAGCGATCCAGGTGTATTATGTTCCTATTCCTAGCTTACAGGGAGATAAGATAGATTGGTTGGCCGTTTACAAAGTTAAACCTAGAGGTATTTTTGAATCACATGGAAAAGGAGAACAGAGAATTGAAAGTGAAGCGTTTCAGGAAGATGTTTATGAAATAAATGCATCTGTCACATATGAGGATAATCAACCTTTGAACGATCCATCTAATGAATATGTTGAAATTTTATCTAAAAAGGATGAGGAGGGCTAGAGAGCTGAAGAGGAGCCTAAGTTTGATTCTAATTCTTCAAAAAAAGAAGATGGTTTTGATTTACAATTAAGTGATGATAGCAATTAATTTGTGTTTGTAATTGAATATTATATTCAACAAATCAATTATTTACTTTTTAATATATTGTATAAAATATTGAATTCAAGTTGTTATATTTCTAGAAAATTCAATCAAATATTAATTTCAGGTTGAAATATGCCACCAAAGAGAAAATAGGATATAATGTGAACAAGGTTCAAACCACGCTTCGGAGCTACTTACTGTCCAAGTGAAGCATCACATTCTGTAATTGGAACTAAATCTCCTCCTTCCCCTCTAGCTATTATACTTGCAGATGAGGCATCGCCTTCCGTACCTGCTGCTATACTATCCACCACCCCTACATCATCCACTACCCTTATACCGACAAAGATATCAAGGGCAAACAATGCGAATGAAGGAGGCAGCTGCCAGCCTGGAGGTAAAGGACCTGATAGAACAACTTACATCACAATTGTCAATAATCTGTAAGTGAAAATACATGGAACACTATATGTTTATAATTAAGCTATAGGTTTTAATTTTAAAAATGGTATAAAATTATTTTTTTTATATTAGACTAATTCCGTCTATATCGTGCTCAAGGAACATGACATCCAAATTCAAGGAGAAGATTGATCTTGAGGCCTATATATAGAAGAATATCTTTTAGGCTACAAAGGAGTTTTACTATCAGGAGTTTGAGGTACAAAAAAAAATATTATTTTCTTTATAATTAATTTTTATACATTAATTAGATAAATATTATTTCATTATAAGTATTTATCAAATGGTTTTTCTTTTGTTTTAAAAATATTTTTTTGGGATTCTAAATTTGACACTGTCATTTATAAAGTATGAGAGAGACGAGCACATACATGTTATCGGTACTTTGTTGGTGTGATACACAAAGCCGGTGAACAAATATCGAATAACATGTATTTCTGAACAAATATCGAATCATTGGCAGTAGTATTGGACATCATCTGAGGCAATGTCCATTTCAGAGCGTAATTCTACCAACAGACATTGAGGATCGAGGGGAGAGAATCTTCTCATACATACGGGAGGATCTATTACCCGCGACGAGCTTATAGAGACACTTGTAAGTATCTACACTTTACATTTATATTCTGATTTTTTTACTTTACTATATTTCAATTGAATTTGATGTGTTAATTTTGGAATGAAAATATGTGTATTATGGAGAATGATAATTATAAATGTCTGGTGCCATATATGGCTATGTTGTTGAGTTATTTTCTTTGTTCAGTAGGTGGTAAATATCATAAAAATAGAGGAAACTCCACTAAAAACTTTATAAATTCTTGTTCACTTATAACATTTTATTCTTATGCAGGAAAACTGTATAGGCATGAGACCTACACCCGGTCAACAGCATCTAGTAGGCGGTCCACAACCAATGAAGTCTAAGTGCTTTAGAGCATAGTGCAAACATTGGCAACATAGTTGCAACAGTCGATGGAGTACATAGCTTAGCTCCGTAATGGGATGGATGAGTTAAAGGGTAAGGGTAGCACTTCATCACACCAATCCGAGCATCCGCAGTCACCAAATCAATAGTGTACTTTTAGTCATTTCATTTGAATTACAAATACTTATTATGTACAATTTAATGTTTTTATTATCAATTAACATAATTTTAAGTTTATATCATCAATCAACTTTCTGTTTAATCAAACTAAATATATAAATAAATCAAATTATTATGCACAAATAATGCATAATTGTTTAAATTATATAGCAACTATAAGATCATCAAATAAAATTTAATGACGGTATATTTTACTTTTCTTGTCAATTTATCGACGGAATAATAAATATGCGTCGGTAAAATCAATTCTACTTACTGACAAAAAACCAAATACTGTCGACAGTCATCGACAGAATAACCAATTCCATCCCTAAATTTACCGACAAGATTTGCTGCAGAAAAATCATCGGTATGCTCACCGATGGAGCAAATATAACCGTCAGTAATGTTGTAATAAACTTACCGATGGAATAAACAATACCGTCTATAAATCTGCCGACCGAAAAACCCAAATCGTCGAAAATTTACCAATATTCAAACAATAGTTGGTATAATTACCAACGGTTACATAAATTGTCTGTCGGTAAACTTACTGATGGACATTCTGTTATTCGTTGAAAATTATTAACTATGGTCATTTCTACAACACTTTTTTTTGTCGGTAAATTCTATCACTAATCTAGCTTAATGTCTGTCACTAAATGACTTTTTTTTTAGTGTAATTTTCACGTACTAATTTACCTTTTCAGTTAACAATTTTCTTAATCTAAATGTACATTTTAATGCCTTAATTCTCTAATGATGTTAATTAATTCCAATTCACTAAGTATGATCCATTAAACCAAATTCAAGCTATATGCAATTATCAATCATATCACAATTTTAACACCTACCATACATGTACTTTCATGAATATGTAACATTCCAAATATATATATATATATTCTGATTGCTTATGCAAGGTTTGAAGTATTGTAGAGAAAATAGTTAAATTGAAAAGAAGTTCTATTAAGTTTGCCATTGAGGTTGCTATTAACCTCTATGTATGAATGATTTAAACATATTGAGTTTTTAAAATATGTTAAGCTAAAAGGAAATTTAATAATCAATTCTTCATTTATCAAGGCACAAGCTAACCTTTTTCCTTATTCTCCATTCACACTATTTATTTGTTATCATAGATTAAGAAATAGCCCCAAAATCTCAAGTTAGTTATACCCTATTTGTTCAATAATGGCTTTAAGGTCATCCTTTAGATGGCTTTGGTTTCTCTTTAAGCTTTCTATATTCTAGAAAAGTATTATACTATTAAGGTCTGCTATAATAATTCAATCATACAAATACCCCGACTTAATTCCTTGTAATTCACTCTATAATGATCTTTTTTGGAATACTAAGTTGGAAGCATAAATAGTTGAAACAATGATCTAGAAAAGGTTGTTCACCAAAATATCCTATTGTATATTATACATATACATATATATATATGTATTGGATAGATATATTCTAGGATTTTTATTTGGTGATAAGAAAGGTATCAACTGAAAATGATTCCAATACTCTTGCCTTATCGAGTTAAGAATAAGGAATTTATTAGTTAAATGTTTAGAAATTACTTGTTTGATAACAAACCTCTTTCCTTCTTTTAACAACTAATTGTGCTTAATTGAAGGATTACTCACCAAAAATACTAAGTCCAATATGTATTTACTCATAGGAAGTATAGGAAGCACACTCTCAAGTAACAGAATAGATAAAAATGACTAATAAACTTTTTTAAGTACGTAACCTAAGAATAAAGTATAAGAACATTATAAAGGAATCTAGAAATTACATTAATTAATGAATTTTTACTTACCCCACCATGTTATTTATACAGCTCCAAAGCAAGACATCATTTGATGTTAGCCAAACCTAACATTTCAAATGAATGAAACATAAAAGCAATAATAAAGAATCACTAAGGCAAATTCATATATTGTTTCTTATAATATAATTTAGGAGAGTCGAATGTCAATCCTACTAGGATGGTAACAACTAGTAATGATTATCTTTCTATTATCTAATATATAAATGATTGTTTAGATTAAAAGAAGAAATAATCAAAACTAAAATAACAAATAAGAGATAATCATCCAAGATTGTAAATAAGAATAATTATAAGTAGACATAATGGAGTTAGAAGTATAATCACCCTATGACTTTAGTATGTTTGAATTAATCCTAATTTAATCATTAATCCTACCAATATAAATTTCTAAGTTACAACTATATTCTCTTTTGAGCAATATAGTCCCTATACTTAAGTTAGTTAACCAATCTCTTTCTAATCAAAACAACCTAAGGGCGCATTTATTTGGTTTGTGAATTTTGATGATATAAAAAAGAAGTTCCATAAAAAAGTTTCCTCTGTTTATGCACCCCTAACTTTGTCAAGTACACACTGAATAACTATTTATTAATCATTGACTTTTTACTCCTCATGAAGTCTCCATGCCTTAGCTTCATCAACTTTTTTCTTTCTTATCCAATTCTATTCGGAATACACTAAATCCACACCATAATGTCTCTACATATCTTCTCCACTTGATTCTCCTTAATTTTCAATGAAAGGTCTTCCATATCAACATAAAGACACAATTAGAGGATAATGTTCATCTTTAGTCAAAACCTCTCCATTTCTCTAAGTTCACCAAATCCTATGTTGGTCAACCGATTGATTTGGTCTAAAGTAAGACTTTGTATTAATTCATATACCTTTTTTTTAAATAGTATTTCATTTGACAAGTCTGCAAATATTCAAATATCTGGTTAATTTTTAGTATTTTTATTAAAATCATTCCAAAATTTTTTACCTTATTATTTTTATAGTGATTCTGTTGACTTGTGTCGCCAGCAATGACGTTATCCTCGACCTACAACTTTAATTTTTAAATCAAATTAACATGAAATTATTGTTAAATTTATTCTCATGTACATTGTAAATATCCATTCTAATATTGATATTGATCACCTTCCTTTTCACCTTTATGACCTTGTTTTCTCTTTGTTGAGATGGTGATTTCATGATAATTTTTTACCTCTTTTATGGAATCTAAGAATAAAGAAAAAATATGTCAAATACTTCGGCAATATTATATATATATATATATAGTATCATCACGTTAAATAAAAAATTCCACTACATTATTCTAAACACATATCTTCTTCATACCCCTCCAACAACAAAAATTACTATATGCAACACTACATTACCATTATTTATGAATTATAAAGATACAAATTGTTATGAAGACATAATTCATGAGAATTATCCTAGTTATTACATTGTCTTTTTTTTAAAGACAATAACTACTTTTTTGCAACACTCTTGCACGTTTCACAATTCTTTTAGACATTAAATAGAACAAGTACATAAAACCTCAATTTCTATTTTACAATAAAAATAAAGGAAATATTGTTACTTGAAAATAGAAATAAGTAACAAAAGTTTTGCCATAAGCATGAGTAATCCATCACCATTAATATTGAAAATGCCCAGAAAACTTTTTCTGAAGGTTAAAATATATTGAAGAAAAAATAGTCAGCTGCAAGCTATACATAATAGATAGCATCCAGAGGGAAGCTAACAATATAATAACATTATTGAACAAGAAAGACCTAAAACTAAAGGTACAACAAATGAGGGAAATGATCATAAAATTGTTTTTATAGCCAATATATCATCACGAAACAACTTAACAGGAATATGGAGAGATGAGGAGAAAACAATAAGAAAAAGTTACTCATTTTAATAATAGATTTTGCTCCTATCTTTAATGAGAAAAGAAGATAAATATACAAGCTTAAATATAAAAAAGATAAAGACAGAGCTGTGACCGTAGAAGTTACTTTAAGAGTTTTGTACTAAATAAATTGCTTATTTATTATAGTATCAAATTACAGAACTATCCATAAAATGAGTCAGATCCATTTTAAAACTAATAGCAGGTGCTTAATAGTATATCGATCGAACAAATAACAGGTTCGTCATGGTGATGGCTATCAGAAAAGTAGATGGAAACCTCAATTCACCAGACACGTTAACGGGGATTGCCTACCTGTTTGAGCATGACATTGACTTTGAGTTTGTCCCAAGAAATGTTGATGGTGGTGAGAACAAGGAAAAGCCATTCCTATCTTAGTGTAAGTCTAACATTATGGATGACATTATTTGATCTGCCATACTCTAAAAGAAGCGGATATTTTCTTCTATTCTTAACACACGTCGCGTGCATTGTGTATATAGAATAACGTGCAAATGTCTTTGAGACTGTCTTGCAACCATTGGTCAAGTTCTGGTTTTCTAAGGATGGAGACATCATGCAATTCGGTGAGCATTCATCTAGTCACTAGTCCCATAATTGCTGACTTGGCCTGCGACAATTCAGTACTAATGGCTTGTCGAATCGTGATCTATAATAAGAAGCACGGCCTTTGCATGCGGAAACGAAGGAGATGAGCTAATCTACTGGATGACAAAAAAACAAGCCATTGTCGCTAATTGGATCGATGTTGAAGATCACCTCTTCAAGCCACGGTGGAAAAAGCTTATCTCAGAGACGTTGCAAAGCCAAAGAATGGGTTAGCGCAAGATGAAGAAGTGATCTAAAGCTGACCTTGGCAAAGTTCTTGATATTTATGAGCCTAGGCTCACAAAATTCAATTACTTGGCCAGTGACAAGTACACAATTGCTGATGTTCTTCACCTTCCAAATTTGCATACTCTTATAGGAACAAAGGCTAGGAAACTCATTGAATCTTGTCTTCATATGAGTGCATCGTGTAAGGAGATTCTTGGTTGACCTACTCGTTCATTTATACCCTACAGCCAATCGGTTTGATTGTAGTTTAGTGACAATTATTTAAAGATATTATTTTTCTTGTATATGTTTAGATGTATATGATAAAGTATATAAGATAATTATACATTGCAAATGAAATTATAATTATAAGATTCATATTGTGTTTATGTGTGATCAAGATAGGATTTATCACCCGAAAGTAATTAGAGAGAATGGTCTGTTGTTCTCGATTAATATTGATTTGAAAAATTCTTAGCCAAGGCAATTAAATGAAATTTTGTAAATAATTTACAAATGTAATTAATTGAATCGATAGCTAATGACGAAGAACTAATATGATTGGACTGAAAATATGGTAGAAATTAATTTCATGTTCTATGTCTAATAAAAAAAAAATCATTCACGAAAAGATTAGTCAAACGACTTTGACATTCTTAAATATTTAGGTGGTCATGCTATGTTGCTAGATGTCAATCTTGATCTACGATTATAAACTTTTTGATTGGAGAATTAAAGATAAATTAAAAGGAATTTTAATTTATTTAATTCTAATTATGAATTAGAATTATGATTTATAATCATTGCCAACATATTTGGGAACTTAATGAGTCCCACATAAAGAATGGCTTGCAGAGAGCAAAATTATTTTAATCGAGTTGCTTGATAATAAAGTTTGAGAAACTTTATAATTAAATATGAGATCTTTAATAAATAAGGATCAATATGAGATATTGAATCTTGTTGGGCATGATTGGTATTTAATTAGAATTATTTGTAATTCTAATTAAAATTTAATTGAAATTATAATTTAATTTTAATTAAATTACTAAAACATCCAAAAACTTATTATAAATAGGCTTAAACTCTATAAAGCTAGCACTTCTTGCTTAACCCTTTCTATAAGAGTTACAGAATTCTCTCAACCTATTTTGTAGATTCCATTAAAGGCTGGATACTTGTGCAGCTGAGGTGATTAAGATGGATCGGATTCAAAAACAGTTCCAGGAATACAACAAGAATATGATCAAGCTTCAGAATAAGGTACAAATTAAGATTCTGCCTTATTATGATCTATGTGATGAACATTTTATAGAATTAAAGTGATCTTGGTTTTTAAGAATATGATCAAGCTTCAGAATAAGGTATGAATTAATATTCTGCCTTATTATGATTATGTGATGAACATTTTATAGAATTAAAGTGATCTTGGTTTTTGAAAAACCAAAATAGGCTTAAGAAAAATAATCAAGATGAGGATTGAGGAGCAGGAAGGGATTTGTTAAAAACCTAGCACCAAAAAAGCATAGTGAGGAAGGAATAAGTCCAAATGACGGGAATCACTTGGACAATTTGGAAAACGGAGCAAAGGTATACTTAAATTCAACTAGTCCAAGTGATCCAAGCCTTCTAGAGATAAGAAATTCTCTTAGAGGATTTGAAACATATGCTCCTGAAATTTCAAAATATGTTGATATGTTTCCTATTAACTCAATCTCCTCTAATGGAAAGTATAAGGAAGCTGAAGAAGGCCCTCTCTAAGAGCATATTTACAATTGAGTTTTTAAAGGAATGAAGTCTCCAGAAGGAATCCCTAGTAAAGATAAACAAGTAAATCAAAAGCAAGAGACCAATCTTCTAGCATTAGAGGAGTTCATA
This sequence comes from Erythroxylum rotundifolium, assembly GCA_027563915.1. Classification (NCBI taxonomy): domain Eukaryota; kingdom Viridiplantae; phylum Streptophyta; class Magnoliopsida; order Malpighiales; family Erythroxylaceae; genus Erythroxylum; species Erythroxylum rotundifolium. Next base: position 9,167 of record JAOSBO010195454.1, on the reverse strand, counting down.
CAGGAAACAAAAAAAGCTCAGTAAGAAAGAGCAAAGTTAAAGGATCTAGGAGCCTTACATAACTCCTATGACTATAATTTTATGGAATCTAAAAGGAATTAATTACCCAAGAAGCAAAAATTACTTCAGATTCAGCTATAGGAAATAAAGCTTATTCTAATAGGTCTTCTGAAAACAAAATTAAGGATTAAAATTTTAAAAAAGCTAAAATTTCTAGCGAGTCATTGGAGCATCATCACCAGTCATCAATTCCACTATAAGGGACAAATAGTTATTACATTTGACTATAACAAAATCAAAGTTTCTCCTTTTATTGTCACTGAGTAGGTTATGTACCTTTTAGCTACTATAATACTTGAGAAGATTGATTTTTAATATCTTTTATTTAAGGCTCAAACCATTCACTTCAGAGGAATATGCTCTAGAGAAACTAAAAAGAATTCATTCCTTTGTTGATTATCCTTAGATTATATTGGGGACTTCAATAGTACATTATACAACTTTAAGGTTGATGGAAATACATGCCTGAAAAATTTTAGTGAAGGTTTAAGGGATTGTTGAAAGATATAGAATCATAAATTTCAAGTTTAAGGGGTTCTCTACACATGGAAAAATAAAAAAAAATGGAAATTGGTATAGAAAGAAAAGGACTAGATAGAGCCCTATTTAATAAAGTCTGGTTACTGAAATTTTATGTGAGCACAAAACACCTTTTCTAGCTCATTATTCTCTGACCATTATCCTATTCTACTCAAGAATCTCACTCAAAGTGAGCTAAGTAAAGCCTTTTTCTACTTTAATAACTATCTCACAAAAGCTAAGGGATTTGAGGAAGCAATAGTTAAGCACCTTGCCTATAACTTCCATAACAACAATGCTTTTATCTAAATGAGGGAGTTATACATAGTGAAACAAGAACTTTAAATGCTAAACTAGAGATGTGGAAGTAACAGTCAACTCTCTTTATGCTCAACAACTCATAAATTAGTGCTTATTTAGCAGAGCTTTATTATAAACCTGATGATCCCTTTATATAAAAGGGTGAGAAAAGTGCACTTAAGGAATTCTCCAAAGACTTGAAGATTCATAACTTCCTCCTTAAGAAAAATCAAAAGCCTAGTGACTAAAGGAGTGGAACAAAAAAACTTTATTTTTACACAAAACCATCTCTACAAGAAGGAATACTAACATAATAACTTCTTTTATAAAGCAGGATAGAAGTGTAGCTTAATCCTAGGATGATATAAAGTATGATGCTTATAAGTACTTCTTGAATATTTTGAGTGCTCCAAACTATCATTTTGGTTAATCTTTTATAACAGATCAAATTTCTATCAAGGAAGTTGAATCACTCATACAATCTTTCATTCTTAAGGATATGGAAAAGGTAGTCTTTGACCTTAATCTAAGCAATTCCCCCTAGGCTCGAGAGTTTAAATGCCTTATTTCTTCAAAAATCCTAATCTCATATCAAAGATATTGTCATAAATGTAATTTTGAAATTTTTTTAGAATGGTAAGATGTTGAGGGAAATTAACAGATTATTCATTTAACTTATCCCTGAAATGCAAATTCCTAATTCCCTCGAGGATTTTGGACTCATTCATATTAAAATACTACATATAAGATAATTTCTAAACTAATTACATCAAGTTTAAAGTTTGCTCTAAAATTACTCATAAATGGTTCATAAAGAGCAATCATTTTTAGAAGATTGATTAGTGACAATATATTATTAGCTTAGGAGTTTTTCAAAGGTTATGGTAGGAAAAATTCCAACAAAAATTATGCAATTAAATTGGATTTTCACAAAGCATTTGATTCCTTACACTTACATGAGGCTTTTGGTTTTCAAAAAACTTTGATGACTTAGATCAACCATTGTATCTCTACCACTTACTATAGAGTTATAGTAAATGATAAACTTACCAACCTATTTAAAGGATGGAAAGGACTTAGATAGGGGGAACCCTTGTCTCCCTATCTTTTCACCTTATGCATGAAATCATTGATCAGGCCAATTCAATTCTTAACAAGATAAGATAATGGCATTAAATTTTACTCAAAATGTAAGAAGTTAAGGCTCTTTACTCTTACACTTTTATATGATTTTCTCCTTTTCTTCAAGGCTAAGGATAAATGATTTTTTCTACTTATGTCTACCTTGGACTCTTTTAAACTGTTATCATGTTTATTAATCAATTATAATAAAAGCTATATAATAGTTATAGGTGGTGTAAAATCTATAAGTCCTTAGTTATCATCAATATCCAATTTATAGAAAAAAGGATCCCATATTCTCATATCCAGGAATCCCAATCATTAATAGGAAATTAAGTTTTAGGGATTATTTTCCTCTTTTAGAAAAAAATTAGAGGAGAATTAATAGCTAGTGTGATATATCTCTTTCTTTTATAAAAAAGGTTCAATTGATTAATTCCATAATTCTCTTTGTATATATTGTTCCTCATATATTTTCCTCTTAAAAGGACTAACAAAGATTATATAGAGGATGTTGAGATGTTTTCTTTAGTTTGGAGAACTGAAAAAGAGGTACTTTGGCAAAGTTAAATGGTCTAAGGTATGTATGCTAAAGAAAGCTAGATGGCAAAGCATCATTACATTATCCTATTTAATAAAACCCTAATGGCAAGCATAATTTGGAGAATATTTACCAATAAATAAGCTATTTGGGTCAACAGATACTCACCTAGTTTCTTAATGGGAAAATTTTATAAGAATTTAGGAATAAAACCACTAATTCTTGGTTTATGACTTAATTACTCAAAATTAGGGATTCCCTTATCATAAACATTGCTTGCCTAATTAGAAATAAGGAATAAGTTTCATTATGGTTTGATAATTGGAGTAAGTCAAGTCTCATTTAAAAGACTAACTTACTTCTAACCCTTAAGCACCTATTTCATACATCTTCTAAGGTTAAAGAGCTAATAAATGGGAATGAATGGATTGAAAATTGCTGTTGATCTAAAAACTTCATTCTTGATTATAGACTTAGTCAGAGAAAGGAAAATCTTTATGTTTGATTAAAGCATCCATCTAGAAGACACACTAATGCATCATATAGGAACTCCTTACCACCTTATATCCATTAGATGGTTTAGTTTGAGTTCATTGGTGTAAAAAGTTATTACCAGAAATATCTTCTCTTATATGGATTATATATATATATATATATTAAAGATGATGGACAAACTAATTTTCCTTAAATCTTCATAAACATGTTGCCTATACTAAAAAAACTAAGAATACCTAAAACATCTCTTCTTCAATTGTGAATTCTTTGCATATATATCGATTATGATATATGAGCTATGTAAAACACCCTGTTGCAATCTTTAGTTATGCTAACATCCTCAAAAAGCTAGAGTAGAAAAGGATTATGTCAATTGTAGACAAAATAATCTATGATCATTTACATGTGGAAGTATAAGGTACTTTGTTTAAAGGGAAAGTAATATAAAACTTTTCGAAGAAAAGGAAAAAAAAGTGACCAAGAAGCATAAGAATTAATCATTTAAATAAGGGGGTAACTTTTGGTGAACCAACTTCAAGAAACATGTAACCCTTCATTAACTTCAACATGGTCTCCTTAGTTACTTATAAAGTAACTTGTTTTAAAAAACTAGGAAACTACTTATTCTTTCAAAAATAGCAAGTTTGAACTATTATTTTCATGCTTGAACTGAAAAGCTTGCAAACTAATGAAGACTGTATTAATCATTCTAAGCTTAATATGGAATTCCTATATGTAAAGATTTGCTTGTAAAGTTTTTTTCAAGTTTAGAATACAGTATTTAGTTTTTAAAAAATCTATAATAAGCCTCTAATATGAGCTTTTCTCAAAAAGACTCCCTTTTATATTTTTACATAATGCAAGAGATAAGTTCAATAGTGGACTATTATATGGGGGGCAATTCTTAAAACCAATTGTATTTGAAAACATTAACTAGACTCGATCTAATTTAAGGTTAAAGAACTCAAAGTAATAAACTAACAGTTTAACTTCTCTAATATAATCAAATTAGTAAAAAATAAGAGCTCAAAATGCTTCCAAAGAAGTCCAAAACAATTTTTATTGAACTAGATTACCATCTAGGTTCATAATATTTTAGATTCCATTGATTAAGTCAATTGCATTAAATTGAAAAAAAAAGGAAATCTCTCTTTCTACCCACTCTATTCTCCCCCAATTTCAATCTCTCAAATCTCATTCCCTAACTTTCTTTTTAGCCTCCTTTAGCTGACGTCTAAGTTGTCACTAGCCACCATCACCCTATAAAGCTATTAATCCTCCATCTTTGAAGTTGCCATCATCTTTAAGTCTGGCCAATCATCCCTTAGTTTTTGTTTCGGTTACCATTAATCATCCTTTATTATATTCTAGCTAGTCACCATCATCAATCCTCTATCTCTAGTTGAAATTGAGTTGTCACAGCCATGAAGCATCCCTACCAATCGCCCCTCCCCCTCTATGTCCATTACGTTTGTTGCTCAAGTTGCTTACGTTATATAATTCATATAGATCCATTTTTATTGATGATTACATGGGTTTATTAAATTGTATGGGTGTGTTATATTGGGAAATCAACTATGACTGAATCACAAGTGTAGCAAAAAAAAAATTTACGATTTCCCAATCTGATCTTAATAATTGAATAACTTAAAAAATATAAATAATAAAATAAATGAATTGCACTTGGCTCGAAATTTCTGCTAAAGCCTTTTGATACGTCAACACGAGTTATCTAAGCATCTAACCTCTAACATTATCCACAAAGCAAAGAAAAAGAAACTCAACTTTTGAGAGGGATTAAGCAGGAGTACTAGTTGCTTTACGTTTATTTCTTATAAATTAAAAAAAACATTAGGGTTTTATTTTTATTAAAATTAAAAATTATAATTATAATTAAAGTCAAACTCTAATTATAATCTAATTTAATATTCATAAAATCAAATATCTCACATTTGATCCTTGAAGTTTCTCAAAATTCGCAATTAAGTCCAATTTAATTTAAACTAAAATTTCTCTTTTAAACTAATCTTTATGTATGACCCACTGGGTTCCTAATATATTGGCAATAATTATAATTCTGACTTATGATTAGAATTAGATAAATTAAAAATCTTTTTTATTCTATCTAATTCTCTAATTGAATAATTTATAATCATATATCAAGATTGACGTCTAGCAATGTGTAATGACCACTCAAATATTAGGAATGTCAAAGTAGTTTGACTCAACCCGTCAATACATGGTTATGATATATAATTTAATCCCTCCTTCATCCAATGTTCCAATTGGACATAGAGTATGGATATAGTGTCTATGCTTTCTAAATTCAATCATGATTATTCTTATTAATTAGTAATTGATTTATAATTGATATTTACAAACACCTTTTTAAATGTCAATTTACTCTAGCCAGATAATTCCTAAAATCATTACTAATTAAGAACAGTGGAAGATTCTCTCTAATTACGCTAGAGTGATGAATCATTTATTTACTTGCTCAATCTCCATATAATTCATATTTTATCGAAGTACTACTAATTGAGCTACCTTAGATTGAATATGTCATAAGTAACATCAAAACACATTAGTTGTCATATGAGATACATTGGTAATCTCAAGTCTAATGATCAATTATATAACTATCATATTGAGGAAATTCACAAAAATATAAGCAATATTCTACTTGAGATCCTTATAATCGAGTTATTTTAGTGAACTTATTATTTAATAAGAACTCACACATTTGTTTAAGTATCTACATACTTTAGTTTATAAGATCAATTACTTTCTTCATAGGAAAAAAACATAATGTGTGCTAGTTTTATGTTTTTATCAATATCTTGTAGTAATGAAACTACAAATAGGAACAATTTAAAAATAATACATAAATGGAAATGGAATCTCACAGTTATGTTCTCATCATAATTTCAATTGTATAGTAGTTATCCTAGTTTTACCTTTACCATTAAACATTAAATATAATTAACAAAATATATAAAGATAAAAATATTATTTATTACCTAAAATAATAATGTTATGCATAAAATTACATCCAACCGATTGGCTATAAGAGCATAAACTAACAAATTGTTCATCAAATTATATTGACCAGGTGATTTAGACAATCTTAAAAAGATGAGTTTTTTAATCAACATATGTTCCACTTGGTGTTGGCTTAAACTAAATCCTAAAATGCTTTTGTCCTTAAGCAGTGCTTTAGTCTTTAATCAGTTTGCATCAAAAGAAAATCCAAATTTGCAAGAAAATGAGAGGTTTATAAATAGTATACATTGAATAGTTGAGTAGGGGACTGTTTTACATACTTGCCACTTGTTTTTATGTTAGACTAAAAGCATAAGGCTTTGTTTTTGAGAAGCGAAATGCCTAAATTTCCAAAAGATACATTTTTTTTCTCTCATGATGTTGAGTTTCATGAAGATAAATTTGCTTATAATGAAAACAAGGTTCCTAATTCTAACAACAGTGTTGGAGTAGCTTTACCCATTGCATTTTATGATGGTGGAGTCCTTAGTTTAGGTCATGATGATTCGCCCAATGATATGGGGCAGTAATATGATATTTTTGCTACATTTTTATAGGTAGTCTGTAACATCCTATTACCATAGATTACATACCAGAACACCCAGCGAATATTCTATAATAATGGTGTATTAACTATTTCACCTTCACTTTATAACTTGGCAACATATCTAAATTAGTCATGGCATCAACTACTGCACATAAATGTCACCAGATATTAAAACCAAATACCAAACTGTAATCCTCATTCCATTTCATAAACCAAAAGTATTTACATTAAACATCGTACATGTACATCATCATATCCTAATACAGAGTATGCTACATGAAAGAGGAAATTATACAAAAGTCTATCTAAAGTCTTCAGTCTCAACTAACTGACTTTTGAGTCATTTCTTCTTCACAAAAGTATAATAATTATGCTTCTTGTAATCTCTCAATTGCTAATGTCCTCCCTTAGTCCTGAAATGTCAACGTGTAATTTTGGGTGACTTTTGTGAACTCAATGAGGTAACTATCATCAATGGTTCACTCAATTCAAGTAACACCTTATTACACATAAAAAATATTTCACATCTTTGCGATTTGCAAGAATATCACATTTCATATTTTCATTCAAATACAAAGTATCAATGCATTTTAATCAATCAGAAATATCACATGTTTTAAAATGCATATACAATGCATGTGAGACTCACTTTCACTTGTTATTGTTGTTGTTGTGACTGAGTGCCTTTTTACTAGCTCATGTCCCTTAGTGGCTACCAAGCAGTGTTAGAATAATGTCCCATATCGCTTAGTGGATACCGAGTACTTTCATAACTGAGCCTGAGGCTCTAATCACAGTATGAGCTTTAAGCTCTTTACACTGACAACTCCAATCACAACCACCTTTATCTTCCATGCATTCATGTAATGGAATGCTTCACATTTAGATATAAATAATCAGTCACTTGATTTCAATTTTACTTTCATATTCACATATATCATCGGACCTTGGTCCAGCATTCGACAATAATATGGAGTATCACTTATTCATTCCAATTCACATAGAAGGAGCACTTCAATATCACAGTCATCAAATCAGAATCATCGGACATCAAATCACATTCATAGATAATTCAAATAAAAAATTAAGCAAACAAATAATTAAGTGAGATGATTTAGGTTACTCATAGTTTGCTCTCAAAGCTATTGCCTCGAAGTTCCGGCAATATCAGGAAGTGATCGCTCTACTTATTCTCCTATATGCAATCATATACAAAAATTACACATTCAGATAAATAGTCAATCATAAGAACATTCATAAATGTTGTCATGCATTATGCATGTTCAATGACAATTTCTCAGGTATGTTTCTTTAATACACTTTATAAGCAATTTCAATACCTTCCAAACATTCTTTAATCTCAAAAACTCTTTACTCAACTTCCACCTAGAAATTGAAACTTTTAGGGACAGAATTAAAATTCAAATTCTTCATACAATTTGTATCCCAATGTCTCTAGTTTACTCCAAGTTTCATTCCAATTGGAAACATACAGATCAAGATATTGTCAAAATACCGAAGCATGTTAAGTGAAAATACTCAAGTTATAAAATTCTAGAATTGTTCATCATTTTCGTCCTAGTTTAATCAATCAATCTGTCCCAACTGATTTTAGATGGTCATAATGTTTGGTGGAGATGTAAAAAAATGTGTTTCGAGTATAATGGTTCAAGTCCCATGTCATTTGGAGGTCAGAAGAGGAAGTTATAGCCAAAAGAATCAAGGATGTTTAAATTTCAGATTTTCAGAGTCGCGATCTCAGCAGAGTCGCAATTGTGCCCTCTTTTTCTACCTTTCTTTCCATTTTTGACCCACAAACAGACGTTTCCAGACAATAATTTCTTCTAAACTAATGTTCCTAAATACCTTAAGTTTTTAATGACATCAAATTCATACATTTTGGTCCTCAATCGTGCAAGTTATGATCAAAATACTGCAGACTATGTACATTTGGAATTTGGGCCAGAGCATGATCATACAGTCAAGTTGCACAACCCTTATCTCTCAATTCCAATATCCAAAAATCACGAACTTTATATCAATTGAAAGCTAAGAGAATAAGATATAACTTTTGTGACAACACCTTTGTCTAATTCAGCCTAAATCAACACATTTTATTCAATAACTACAGGATATGATTTCTCACTGGTAGTGCTATAGCTTAACCCAAAACTCAATTTCATACCAATTTTGAAACTCTTAGAGACAGACTTAAAATTAGAATTCTTCAAGAAAGTTATAGAAAATGTTGGTAATTTAATATTAACTAAATATAAACTCATTTAAAAATCTATAGCTCAAGATATAATCAAAATAATGAAGCATGATCAATGAAAATTATCCAGTTCAAAATTCCAGCACGTTTCCTCACTTTCATCCAATCAGTTTTTTTAAAAATCAATTCATATGGCTCTAAATTCTCATGGAGAGAAAGAAAAATGTCTTAGGAGTCTAGTGGTTCAAATTTTAAGTCATTTGGTGGTTAGATGACAAAGTTGTAGCTAAAAGAATCAACATAGTTTAGTTTTTTAAAAAACCCTT